>JAQBSW010002474.1:0-102700 GCA_029291075.1 Eudiplozoon nipponicum | reverse complement strand
AGATTGAACTATCTTGATGTTTATGATATTTTTTCCATCATCAACCCCTCCCCCTGCTATTAAATACTTTGCTAGTCACAATTCCATTCACCTCCACATATCCTACCCTTGATTTTTTATTTCAATGGTCGGGCCAGTTGGCCTTTGATGCCAAATAAATGTATTATTATTTATATATTTGCCATGTAATGTTCACGTTGATCATTCCTGTATTGTAAGTGGTTACTTAACTATCGAAGTCTTGTAGAATTTCATAATTTATTTTTCAATACTAACATATCGATAGTTAATTTAGCAACAAATACACCTAAAAGATGTATTATTTTGTTTCTCAGTGCTGTCCTTTTCGTTTCGGATTTGACCGCATTTTTCTTGTGCAGGACAATTGTTAGCACTCATAGGTCGGCAAAATCTTGAACCTTTTATCTTTTCAGATGATGCAATTTTTGGCCTCAGTTGATGGGTTCTCACTTGTCCCTTCTCCTTTAAGCCTTCAATTAGCTGATTGTCTGAAAGCGCTTTAGGATCAGGATCCGCCATTGATCTTTCACCTATATTTCGAGACGTTATTTCCAGTCTCATCTTCAGGGTTGACACAATACGCACAGGAGTAAAACACAACTTGTGGCTAAGAAGTTTAGAACGACAGTGGCTTCACTGAAAGCAAATTTTATTCTAGTTTTTTCAAGAAAAATTAAATTAGAGAAGTAACGAAAGCCTTATATATATATATATATATATATATATATATATATATATATATATATATATATTTTGCTTCTGTGTCAGGAGCATGTTATAAAGGAATTCAAGACAAGCTGAAGTCGAAATGTGTTTATGTTTGTCTCAGCGACTGTTATGTTTTTTACATTTCGTGTGAAGAATAACACAAAAATGTTTGAGTGCTGAAGACAGCGATGGATACGCTGACTATGAGTTTATCGGCTTAAAACAGACTAAAGTGACTTGATGTATTGAAGGCATGAGCCGAGAAATTATTTACCGTAGTGTGGAAGATTGGCTAAGTAGGCACTGCTTTTGTCTGTTGAAAATCGTATCAAAATAATAATAATACATTTATTTGGCATCAAAGGCCAACTGGCCCGACCATTGAAATAACAAATCAAGGGTAGGATATGTGGAGGTGAATGGAATTGTGACTAGCAAAGTATTTAATAGCAGGGGGGAGGGGTTGATGAAGGGAAAAGTTATCATTAACATCAAGATAGTTCAATCTGGTGAAAAAAATAAAAACGAAGTTCCATTTGACTAGACAAGATCAATTGGAGATAGTCTATGAAGTGTCAGAGCATCCAAGCGGAGTAGGTTGGGTCCGGGCAGATGAGTTGAAGTGTGAGATCGAAATGAGGCAGACGTCGACCGATGGAGTCCATTGTCGTGGAGATTGAGTTGATGGAGCATAGCATAGACCTGGATGGAATCTGCTGGATTGAAGCGAGTGAGTCTTGCAGGGGTCGCAGGCATCCGTAGAACGAGGTTGTGATTGAAGGAAGACGAGGGGGAGTCGATGACCAAAGCGAACCGTTGGTGGATCGGTAGGGCTGTTGAGTTTCCGGTCATCCGCTGAATCAAGAAAGAACAGAATTGGATGAGCAAAACGTAGTGAAGTATCCACAACGTGGATATGATGGGGTCAGGAATGGGCTGAGAAGTGGTATCAGTGAGTCGAGAAGGAAAGATTAAGACAAGAGAGGTAAAGTGGAAGATTAGATGGCTGCCTGAGGGATTTAGCCCTACGAAGTTAGTAAAGAGGATAGCCTGGGGTGAAGTAAATGTTATGGATTGAGAAGGAACCAGTTTCGTTTCCAATCGGTCGTATCACAAAAAAGTTTGTTGAAGAAGTACTGATGGGCTGCCTTTTTGAATTCGTGCTTGGGTAGGAGCCAGTAAGCACGAAACGAATGTGCATGAGATTATACTTTCCGTTCATGCTGCCTTTGGTTTATCCTTCTGGTCACAACTGAACTAATTTGTTACTAGGTTTGCAAAACCTAATACATACTTGTATCACAAAGAAGTTTGTTGAAGAAGTACTGATGGGCTGCCTTTTTAAATTCGTGCTGGGGTAGGAGCTTTATGTCTGTTGGAAGAGCGTTGAAGACATTAGTGACTTTGGAAAAAAGATTGATTTTTTAAAATATGGTGGGGGTATGGTTAGCTTGGATAGAAGAGTTACTAGAACGTGTGGCGTAATGGTGACTTGGGTGGGCAAAGTTGGAGAGTGGTAAGCAAGTTGTGATCTTATGGATAAAATAAATGACTCGAAGGTGATGGGTAAACCAAAGCGGTAGAAGATTTGCCAAGAGTAGGCGTTCCCGATAATTTTGGCATTGCGGGAAGACTCGCTTTAGAAATCTGGAGGATACCTGTTCAATAGTATACGAGGAGGCGAGAGTGAGAGGATAGTAGAATTCGCTGGCGTATGAAATGAGGGGCAGAACGTAGACCCTGAATAACGTGAGTTGGAGAATGGGGCTATTAGTCTTAAAACAGATCTAGCGGGCCCATTTGAAGAGTTTGGAAGTATTGTGCGTAAGGTGTGAGGAGAAGTCTAGGGATTTTGAAAAATGAATGCCAAGATGTTTGGCCGAATCTATTATTTCTATGTCAAGGGGGTAATTGGTAACCGGGATAGAGCAACCAACTTACCCACAAGGTTTACATAATTCGGGATCTCTATCAACAGCTTAGGCAATATATCCGATGAGGTGAGATGAGAGAATGACGAAAGCTAGAGCATCTTTCTCGAACCTTCGTCATTTATGGACAAACGCGATTATTTCACTCTTCCTTAAAGGTTGTGTTTACAATGCATCTGCACACGCAGTTTTGTTATACTCTACTGAAACTTGGCCTCTTAGATTTGATGATTTTAGACGCATACACGCGTTCGACCATGCTGGTTACCGCCAACGAATAACTAACGTTGACATCCGTAGATGTATTTTTGGATCTGCCAATAAGTGCTCCTCGTTAGAAATAAATATACATACCAACTGGCTACTCTTTACAAAACAGAGCTAAATGTTATATACTAACGAGAATAAACAATTGACCAATTAACTTGCGCAAATAGAACAAGCTTACGAAGAATCAACGACGACAATGAAGCCGCGCATCGTTAATGATCCACAGCCCCTATTATAACGTAGAAATAAGCTATTACAAGGACCGGTGCATTTACCAATTATTAAAATAAGGAAACCAAAATAATAATACAAATAATTTAGGTTTCACATACAATTAGAGAAAAATACTTGGAATAAACTAAAAACTCGCAAACATTATCTCTAATCATGAAGGAAATTTAAAATAATCGGAAAGATATTTATATGAATAGCAAGTTTATACATACTTCAGGCTATGACGTTGCAAATTTGGCAAACTCGTATCCTGCAGGACAACATTCGAGAAATACACCTCTTCCAAGGTGCCACCACAATGAAGCTCAAAAATGTCTTAGTAAGTATGATATTAAAATCCATGCGATCCATCAAATCTAAACATCAGATGGACTCATCCAATAAATCTTTTAACATACTTCTCCATTCAGTATACTCAAAAATAATTTTCATCTACAATTACAACATACTCACGTCTCAAAATAACCCAGGTGAAATTCAAAAGGTACATTTTAAAAGTAAAATATTTTTGCGAAACTGCCGCCTTTATCGCTGCCGATAAAGGCAGCCGATATATTTTGTTGAGGTACATTTTTAATTGGTACAACAATCACAACTCCAGTTGCGGTCAAAGAGTTAAGACTAATAGGAAATATTTCAGCACTCACTAGTTATGGGAAATATCATCTTTGTACTTATTGAACAGCAGTTTTAGTCCAAAGGACAACATGACTATATGAGTTAGTTTACTACTGCATTTATATATTGTGGGAATTACTTATTGCTTTATGTTTTTTCGTATATACCTAACTAATTTAAATGTCTTTTCTATATTGTACCAAACCGTTTAAAGCATTATATTTCATAGATGTTGTGTTCTGAACCGAATAAAATCATTCTAATCATTATCCTAGCCAGCATAAGAACAAGATAAGTCATTCGACTCGCAACTAGCTTAATCAAAGTTAAATGATTGTAATTTGGAGTGAGTTGTGGGTGATCCTGTAAAAGTATCTTACATATAGAGGGTGCGAATTTAATACCGAAAGACGAACCAACGTCTGTTAATCTATTCAAGGTTGCCTGGGCAGCATCCTGATTTTAGAATAATAGTCCGATATCGTCCACATAGTCAAGATCGACTGGTTTATCGCCCGGGAGAACTTCAACACCTGCATCCTGAATGTGTGGAAAAGTGTTATTTATAACAGCATCGATTACAAAATTGAACAAAAGGGGAATTTTGACAACCTTGACGAACACCATTGTTGGTTCTAGTCGTGCGTTAATTCGTTGTAGACCTTAATGCGACCAGATGTATTTGTGTAGAGAGCGCGTATAATAATGACAAATTTTCTAGGCAAAATCTGGAATGAAACATTGCGATCCATCGGGTCAAATGCACACGTGGAGTCTAGAAAGACGGCTATTATGTAGCGGGGATATAAATTTCTGTGTAAGAATTCTGTTCAAGACCCAGCAAGGTTCATGCTACCATTCCCGGGTTGACTAGCTTGTGCCCGCCGGTCGTCAGACCGAAATTTCTATGGGTACGGGCTCTGGATTAGTTGGTAACAGTGTGCTATCTTATACAAACTCCAGGTTTTACTAAATAAACACACGGGGATATGGTAGTATCAGCGAGCTTGTATATATATATATATATATCCTGGTTTTCAATTTGTGGGTGTTAACAAATCGACCGGTTTTTATTTCAGCTTCTTTTCTGGTTGGATTATTAAATATGTGGCTATGTGTCTGTGCTGTTCGCATATAATGCTCTTTGTATTGATGATGCCAGAGATCTAGTCATTATCCACTTTGTTATTTATGTGTTTCTTTCTAATTTGATATATATATATCTATATATATACATTTCATATAAATCGTCTATGTTATTTTTGATATATTTACCACCATGTTCGTGCTGGACCGATCAGAATCGACAGACAGGCGAAATTGTTTTTGCTATTGAGAATGCAAGCAGAACGACTTCATAAATTGTATTAAAAAATTTCAACATTATGAATGGGAGAATATCAAATTATTTAATTATAATGTACCCAGGTGGTAACGGTTCCGGTCTGTCCCAAGTGGTTATGTGTGTCAAATAGTAGGGTCAACCCGCTTTGTTGTGGCGCATTTCCCAATAAGGTGGCAAATTTGTTTGTGGGTCGACAGTAGGAGGAGCTTGAAAACCACTTGAAACAGGGCTGTCCCATTCATTAATGGAGCATCAGATGTAGACCTGCGTGATGTTGACATAGGTGCTAATGCCGATTGCACAGCGCGTGAACTGACAGCAAATGATCAGAAGCGTGCCCATACTGTCAGGTCGATGACCGCTGATCGTCACATCTCCAATGATAGCATCAAGCCCCAACATACACACGGTATTATTAAGTTTGTTGCCATGTGACCGAATCAAATCAAGTAACTTTAGGCGGGCATATGCGACAACAAAAATCCTTTCATTTGGATTTTGTTTACTAAGCTGAGCTGGAAGCTGGTCAACGCAGACACGGACAACACAAAACTCTGTGCGAACAACAATTGGTACTGGGATGCGCGAAGTGTCATTAGAAGTGCATGACCAGCCTCGCGAAATTTCGGTAGAATAGCGCCAAACATCTGCATATATAGAGGCAAAACATATATCTAGCCAGGAACGTGAAGCTGACGCCTGAGTTGATATAAAATTGGCATCAATCCGGATGTACGGATTGACGTTCGTTTACAGCCAATACTTCTTGAATATTGTGCGACAGAAACATATTCGCTTAGAAATTGTGAAACTTTAATGGTTGTGGTGATTCGGTTTACAGTGACTTAAAATAGCGTTCTATTAGTAGGCATCTTATGCCATAAATCGTCAAAATTATTATGCTGCAGAACTAACGTTAAATAGCTAAATGATCATTGAGTTACGCAATGCAAGTATGTCATATTTGACTGTCTGTGTTCAATTAAATGCCTTATTATATATGTCTTCTAATTAGTTTAATATTTGCTTAATTTACTTTCTTCATATGCAGCCTCTAAAAGCAATGCTGGAAACAATCAAACCACGTCAACAAGTGGTGGTTCTGCTGAAGTGGCGCCTGGCCCCATGAATCTGGGTGGTTTATTTGCTGGTGGGATGCCAAAATTGCGTTCGACTGCTGGAGGTGGTGGTGCTCCTGCAAGTATGGCCACCAACCGAAATCCAAGTCCTCGGATGCCTCCGCCGGCAACTGAATCTCCTCCAACACCGCCTGTTCCAACGCCGGTTATGCCACAGGTACCTCCAATGCCGCCAAGTACCGGTTCCCAAATGCAGCGAACAAATAGAAGTGGCAGTATTGCACTACAGAAGCCTCCTCCACCGCCGGTTCCACAGGCTAGTTGAGATAAAATATTTGCTCAATTTTTGCTGAACAGCATTTACTAACACTTATTTTAGTGTAATATACGTGGCCCGCATTAAAAAATTTCTGGTCTTACAATGGAAGATTTGTATTATCAGTAACTAAAATTTAGATCTTGGTATATACACCTGACTCATTATGTTCATACTATTTTCAGTAAAATAGTTATGTTTAGTGTAAACAAGGAAATTAATCCGGTAGACTGGTTTCCTCCTTAATAGGTACTCATCACATACCATCTAGGATTTGCCACGGACAGGACTTGAATCTCGGCACGTCTGCTTCGGAATCTGGTGCTCTAATCAGTGAGGCACCGCGCCATACACACAATTTTCATTTATATTTTAACTAATGGTATTTGGTTAGCCTTTCCTCTAGGTGGAACCTATGTGGCATCCCTTTACACATGAAATTCTGACTAAACATAGCAAATCTGTCGTTATAGGACAGACAACACTCTATATGTGAGAGTGTTATTGAAATGAATATTTATATAATTAAACGAACATTGGCTGGGCGGGTGGTGATAACAAATACATTTTAATCAAAGTTGCCATCTAGATATAAACACCTAAACCACATTTTTCAGTATAAATGAGTATAGTTTACCAAAACTAACTTAAGTCCCACATACTTCATAGAAAATATACCATCAGTCACACATATTACATAACAAAACTACCGTCGGTTACACTTGTTTAACTGGTTAAATACAATTGGATTGGTGTTTATTTCAAGCTCGCAAGCTTGATTTAAGTAATTGTTTTCACCACCCGCGCAATCAATGAATGTTTAATTGCTAGATATATTGCCTTTACTACCATATGCAATGTTGAATTTATAGCGCAAAAATGATAATCAAAATTCTGCTTTCAAATTTAAATTATATATATATATTAAAGAGAGAAGGAGAGCCAGATTAAATTATGTTAGGCATTTATCTTTTAAAGTTTTGTGCCAAATCTAATTAAATATAACGGAGCTAAGATTAGACAGGCACAAAACACCTGCTAAATAAATATAATTGAAACGACAACGAATTGGAATCCTATAAAATCATTCTACGCATCCTCCCTCAGTTTCAAATCTTATTATTCATTGTCGGATTTATTAATTCTGATTCATCCGAACAACGTTCTTTGCTATTTTAAATGGCTTTATTAGATATTGGACATCATGATTTTTCTATTGATGCTGCTGTCATGACATGCTTTTACAGCCTTGCCAGTCTCTTTGATGGCCCATCTCCATCGAGCGCCTGGCTAGATCTGATCTTTGAATGTGATCATATTTGCATGTCCAATCTTCGTATCTTTATCGAGCACATGGTTTCACCTGTATACCTGAGCGTACAATCTGTCCATATACATAGTTTATATATATATATATATATATATATATATATATATATATATATATAGGTAAGGTATAAATACCAATGTCTGATTAACTATATGTATTGTGAATCCTATGTGCCTGATGGTAAGAGAACTCACACTGTTGCACATATTTCTTTGTATATGTATAATATTTATTGGTTGTGCATCTATATATAGATTGATATTTGTATATTCATATATGACATGAGTATCTAAATACGTTTAAGTCAATATGTTATCTGATATATTATATGCATTGTGAATTGAATGCGACAGAGATTGTGTCAAATTTACGTTGTTGCTTTTGTTTATGCTTATAGGAAGAACTAGGCACGGTATGTATACATTTGCATAAATGAATATTTATACTTTGATATAAGGTTTGGACATAAATGAACAAATATACTTTGTTTGATATTTTATATTCATTCGGAATCATATGCTCTTGATGTTGAGTTAATTCTTTTCTTTATTGAGACTGTGGCAGTCGATTTAGCGGTGTAGGATAGACGGGAATGGGTCTGCATCATAGACGATAGACTATGAGGATTGGTCGGCTAGGGGATGCTATTTAGATGCAATGAAGAAAATCAGGATTGCGCTTGACTGATGAATTGCAGAATACGGTTTTATCTAGGTGCGTCGTTGCCGAATTGAAGTCTGACAACGGCTCAGTGGTTAGAGCACCAGATTCCGAAGCAGACGTGCCCAGGTTCGAGTTCTGTCCGCGGCAAATTCTGGCCAGTTAATGATGAGTTCCCAATAAGGACGAAACTGGTTTACTGGATGAATTGCCTTTTCTACTCTATACAATTCTTAGTTTATACTGACGTATGCAAGTAATTAATGGGTCAGGTGTTTATATCAAGACCGCAACCTTGATTATAATAATCAATTAACCTGTCTTAATTGATATTTTAAATAGGGAATTAGCAACCAGTTCTGATTTCAGTTGGTTTTATGGAATTCTTGAAAACGAATTTTGTATTATTGTCTGTCTTGACTTCTTCAGGGGAAAAAGAGAAGTCGTTATAACTGTGTTCGGGTGGCTACCAACGAAAGATGTGAACGAGCCTACAGAATAGATATTATATTAGGAGAACAGGTTGTCTATATGATGATGGAGCAATTCGTGGTGCTTCAATGATTGGTGATCCTTACATTGTCTTTTTGGCTCTGGCTGAAAGAAATATACTGTTTTTGTGATTTGAACTGATGGAATACATAAAAGGAAACTGAGAAGGCACAATTGATATAGCTCTATGTGTTTATCTAACGCCTATTACGTATTTGATGTGTTGCGGGGACAATCTTTGAGGCTGAGAACGATTCTGTAGGTCTGTTTAGGGCTGATGTGAATATTAGATCAAAATCAGTTGAGTGCAGGAAGCGGCAGCCGATTCGCGAAAGTTAATAATAATTTAAGAATTATATAATCTGTTTTTACTAGTGTTATGTGCTTTATACGCTTGAAATGTTATACATAATGTTATTAAAAATAAAGTGTGCGTCTAATTATCATAGCTCCTTGTGATATTTGGAAGGACTGTTTTAATGACCAAAACCGATGAGTACCTTAACTGCTGTTTAAGAGGCTAGATGAAGCAATTATTGTGAACATTGTGGGATTCCGCATAAACATCCCAGGTCACATTGGCAATCAAAATAATCGCGACCGAGCTCAGGTGACAGCAGACGAACCATTGCCAGTATTTAATTTTAGATCGACCATTCATTTCCGGTCTTCATCAGAGATTAAGCCTATGCTTACGCACATGTATATGGTTCGTCTAATTCGAAGCATTTGTGTGAGTGCACGATTTCTTGTTAGGCGCGCTATTTGTGCCCGTGGCCGTCCTGGATTTAGTGGATAGTAGGGTGGTATTCCATTTGTAATTGTCCTTCGATCTGCCGTATGCTGAATGTAACTGATCACCTTCGTGTCAGCGCTCATGAGTAGTTTTTGAATTATACCGACTTAAATCACTGCCGGGTGAACTACTCTTAAATTAAGGAGTGGCTGTCCATGCTAAAATTTTGTCCCTTCTGCAACCGACTGAGGTCCTGCTGTTTATATGTCAATATTGAGCACGCTTAGATTCTTGAGAAAAGAATCCATTTTCTGAAATATTCGGCCATGGTGGCCATCACACTGGGGTCAACGGAACCACAGATGAGCCTCATTAAGCAAAATGCAGAGATGACATTCCTTCTAGTGTTGCTTCGCATCATATACAGCAAGACCGTAATTGGTGGCGTATGTCAGTGGGTTCGAAGTAGTCACAATGCATTAAGACTCCAGTAGCTGTGACTGATTCGTCTCCTGTTGGGCAGCTATGTCCGTGAATGTGCACTTAAAGGTGGCGATAGAGTTCTTCGTCTTAGGAACATAAATAACCGGGTGCCGTTAAGAAAATACAGCGAGTGCTAGCCTATGGAAGAAAATCGGCCGAGCACCCTACAGTCTGTTAGGAATCAGATGCACCACATGTGATATTTTCTATTACAGTTGAATCCGTATAACTATTCAAGGAACTATGTAATTGAATACTGAAATCGATGCTTAGGCATTTTCCTTGACTTGACCGCTAAACAAGGTACGACCTAAAAGTGAAAATTTGTGCCAGGTTTCAATTGCGGAAATGGTGGTTGGGGGTAAATGAAGAACTTGTGTATTAATAACTGTCTTTTTTGGCGAGTACCTAGATAGATTTGTGGGGCTTAGACTTTACTAAAAATGAGTATTTATCATTGATTTTAAAAATTAATGTATTCGCCTCTCGAGACCAGAGTTCGAGCAACATCAAATCGATATGCAGCACTCTTATGCAGGAGGGGGTGACAAGTAGGCTGTTTGAGTGTTGATAAGAAAACCGAATGTAGTATGAAACTAAATTCCAGCTTCTTGGTTGTATCGAATGTCCCGAGGCGTAATTTTTTTAAACGAAGTTTACAACCCCCTAAGAGTATGTGGTGCTTCTATGAAGAAACTAGCGGCGGCTACTTAAGAAACACAAGTGATAATAAGCTCGGCGTTCTAGGGCCACTTTTATCAATTACAGGATCCACTACGTTACGATAAAAGATCGCTTATTCGAATCCGCGCTAAATTACCTGCAATTAAGCACGGTGACAAAATCGGGCCGTATTTCATGCCGGTTCTGCGCAATCTATTCCTTCGGCTATCCGGCGGCAAATGGGTTGCCGTGCTTGCCCAAAAGAAGAGCTTTTGACAGATTTTTGTTCGTGAAAGTAACTGTACAATTATTGTGCAAGGTCATTTACAATATATTCGAGTGACATTTTGTTTGAAGCACCGAAGGTATTTAAAAGAATGTTGGACTCCTTCGTATCTGATTTTTACTATACTGCGGCACACGTTGACGATGTCATTGTATTGGCAAATACAGAGCAACTTTTGTACCCACTGTAGCAGATGCTGTCCAAATCCGAAGTATGGCGATTTAAAACCTGAAAATTTACAGATTGGTCGCTAAGTGCGCTTCTTGGACAACTGAGTTTCAGCAGATGAACGTATTCAATAAGCTTCAAGCATACAGCTTGTCAAGGATTATCAAGTGCATGCAGCCATAAATCGTTTGCGCTGTTTCATTGGGGTTATGAATTTCGATAGACCTTATCTCGCAAAGATAGCATTTACGCAACAACCCATGTCTAAGCTAGCTAATAAAGTAGGAAACTGATTAGTAAACGCGTTAATATAATTTCACCATCAGCCTAGAGCGTGATTGATAGCAGATTACGAGGAACGGTATTTTTGCGACATTTAAGTAAACAATGACGATAGCTTGAGATACGCGTTCTATTCTGTGGCTATGGCATACTTTTGGGGATTGGAACTGATGCCAGGAGCCCAGAAAAAAATCTTTGACGCGTTTGACTCACAATACGAGGACTTATTTGGTCTTTTATAAAATTATAACCACTGTCATGTATTGTTTCACATTATGTCCATTTTGTCGGATCTGCTTCGCGATCAACGACAATGATGGGATGTGCGGCAGCGTAGCTCACTGTTTAGAGCACCAGATTTAGAAACAGTCTTGCCCTGGTTCGAGCCCTGTCCCCGGCAAATTCTGGACCGTACGTGATGTGTTCTCAATAAGGACGAAACCGGTCTACAGGTGAGTTGCCTTTTCCATACTATACAATTTTTTCAGTTTATACCGACGAATGTATGTACATAATGAACATGGCCCGTAGCCATAGAAATTCCGGCTTGACGACCGGCGGGCTCAAGCTAGTCGACCCGGGATTGGCAGCATGAACCTTGCCGGGCCATAAAGGGACAGCCATCATCCCGTTTCATGTGAAGCCTCGAGTTTGGTCTAACTGCACTGTAACTTTTGTTAAATGTGTAGTGACGGAATGAGAGCAAGCGTTCCAGACGTGAGGGGCAAGTTTCGGCTGCTGAAGGAAACTCTGGCCACTGGCATCTGGGCAGATAGTGCTCATCAGCTTTGTTGGCAGACTATCTAGGAGAAGGAAAACTCAGAATAAAAACCATCACTAGGAATGGGCGACCTAGTGTTCTTTTACAGTCCACATATAACCATGAATATGGCAGTGAAACATTAGTCACTTGACTTTTGTGTGGCTGGACATGATGATGATGATGATGATGACATTATGAGTCAGGCATGTATATCATGATCGTAACCATGATTATAAGTAAATTAGGATGTTACCTGATGCGAACGTTTCTTGCATCACTTGTCTTGCTCAACATCATCTTCAGCGTCACATGCACAGCGATACAGCAGCCTCTCAATCGCGTGCATCATTGCCAAATTTCCTTGAGAGGAAAAGAAGCTGATAGTAACAAAAAAAACAAACATTTCAAGGCAAGGAAAAATTGACCATAGAAGTAATGTAAAACGCAGAGTGATTTACAAAGGGAAAGGTCTAGTTCAGTTTGGGATACTTAGCTTGATACAACGGAGAAATGAGGCAATCTACACACCTCTACACATGCCATTAAGGACAATTCAAGACAACATCGGCAGCACAGCTTCATCGTGGTTTTCACTTTATCACGCTATAAAGAGCGTCCGACTTCCCCAGTTAACTCTGGTCATCTAAGAAAAAAGTTCAGGTGATTCTACTAGAAATCTGCAACCAGATGGCCAATACTATGTCTTATGCTTCTGTCTTTTTAAGTATGATCTTTGCTTTTTGCAGCTGTTGAACAGTCGTACACAACAGTCGATTTGCATTGATCTTAAAATCTATCTGTCTCTTTCCATTTTGAACAAACATGTCGCTTATAACTGGAATTGTATTTAAACTTTGACTATTCTTAGCGGAGGACTTATTTAGAAGCACAAATTGTCTCTGCTGTCGTCTCTGCTGCATTCGGGGAAGACATTAATTTAATTTATCCACGATTTTCTTTCGTGTGTGGTCGATTTACGCATTCGGTTCCGCAATGATCCGACTGATTCTCGTTACCAAGTACGCGTTGAGTTCGACTTCATGGTGTCATCACTGCGACGACTTCCAGACGGGAAATGAAGTTCGATCTCACCTTGGTTGTTTTACGTCTCGGACCTTTATTTCCAGTAGCAGACCAATCGGAATATTGCGGATCCGAGAGGGCAAATCGACCACTCGCGAAAGAAAACATGGATATGTTAAATATGATGATCGCACTGCGCAACCAAGAACAAAAACTCTTACGACGTATTGTACTTTGCAGTGTCTTAGTGGACGGTTTTTGGCGTATCACACGAAGGAGTCCGATTACAGGGATCCATTCAGTTGGTGCAGCAATGACCTCCCGTTGCGCGGTCTGAAGAAATTCCGTTGTACCAGGTGTTCGAAGCTAATAAAACTTGGATAAGGATGGTGCACAAAGTTGTGTAATGCTCTCAGGATTCTCAATTCTGGTTTTAGATACGCAACGTATCAATTGCTAGCTTGTCAAACTCACAGGACAAACCTTACCGCTGCGTAACTTGTTTTATTACTCATATAAATTGCACCAACGTGAAAACCAGCCTATGTTCAGTATATGATGATTTAATTGAACTTTTTTCGCTTTATGGCAGTGACTTTGTTAACATCCACTGTATCCGTTTCAAATGTGGTAATGGGAGTGAGGCAGAATTTAGGATATAAATGGCGGCATTAGTTAGCCTTCACTTATCCACCATGCACGAGTTAGCAGATACGGTGATCTTTTTATCCTGCGAGTTACGGCCGATGTAATGGACTGTTATTTTCGATTGTTTTATATAAGTATTTGTTTGTGTGCCGATGAGTTAGGGATGGATTTTGGTTTTTAATGGTTTAGTGTGATACCTCATAACTTCACGTAAATGAGTGAAAAACATTTGGAAATTGAATTTTTCAAAATTATCTGAGCTGTCCAGTGACTAACACAAGGCTTTTTCCAGTTCTTTCGTTCTAGCAATTTCTAACCTTTTTCGGTATTCTTCCTCGATCCACAATTCTTCACAAGTCTGTGGAACAAACTAATAGAGAAATTGTGATATGTCATTATTACTTCTGACGTTTTAACACATAAATGCGCGTCGCATATGTGCTTATGCCTATAACTGTGCAACTAGGAATGGGCGACCTAGTGTTCTTTTACAGTCCACATATAAACATGAACTACTTATGCTTATACGACAGTGAAACATTAGTCACTTTTCGCTATTGTACAGCTGTACATGGTGGTGGTGGTGAAGAATAACTGCTGTGTGCCGAATTGTGGACTAAAAAAGGTATCGACAAAATTATCTGAAATATTGCGCTCGACAGAAACAACTGAACCAAATCCTGATTTAATCACGACGCCGATCAGATAATCTTGATTACATTGAGAATTATTATAATCAAGGTTGCGGCCTTGATATAAACACCTGACCCATTAATTAATGGGTCAGGTGTTTAGAGCGGCAGGATGGCTCAGTGGTTAGAGCACCAGATTCCGAAGCAGACGTGCCCAGGTTCGAGTCCAGTCCGCGGAAAATTCTGGCCAGTACATGACGAGTTCCCAATAAGGACGAAACTGATCTACTGGATGAATTGCCTTTTCTACACTGTACAATTGTTAGTTTATACTGACCTATGTAAATAATTAATGGGTCAGGTGTTTATATCAAGGCCGCAACCTTGATTATAATAATTGTTATCACCACCCGCGCAACCAATGTTCGTTTAATTATACATTGAGAATCGTTGCACTGAGTTTAGATTCTTCAGTCAGACTAATAAAAAGGCATAAATTGAATTCTTATATGTTTATCAGCCTGTAACTGTTCCTCGACCAGTGGCACCAGTTCCTCGTGTTAATGGCGGAGTAGGTAACCGTCCTATGCCTCCTGCTCCTCCTCCGCCTACTTCTGGTGTTGCCTTTGGTTCAGGAATCACCACTTCTTCAGTAGCACCCGCCGCTCCACCCCCTCTACCTAAAACAATGAGCTTGGCTGCTGAATTAGAAATGGAGGCACGGTTTACATTCATTGACGTAGCAACTATGCCTTTACCTCCTGCACGGTATACGGGGCCGAAGACGTATCCAAGTCTTATCAACGGTGAGTAAACGCTTTTGACGTCTTCATTATTAATTTTCGCATTTCTGCTTTTCTTCCATTGCGAATGGTTCTACTATATATCAGTTTTGCATTTCACTATTTTGTAACAAATATTACGTTTATATTATTAAGCGAACATTGGTTGCGCGGGCGCTAATAACAGTTATTATAATCAAGGTTGCGATCTTGATATGAACATCTGACCCATTAAGTGTATATCTTTGTCAGTATAAACTAAGAATGGTATAGTGTGGAAGAGGCAATTCATCCAGTAGACGGGTTTCCTCCTTATTGGGAACTCCTTATGTAATAGCCAGAATTTGCCGCGGACAGGACTCGAACCTGGGCACGTCTGCTTCGGGATCTGGTGCTCTTATCGCTGAGCCACCCTGCTACTACTAAATGAATCGCCTTTTCTATACTGTACAATTGTTAGTTTATATTGACAAATGTTTGTACTTAATGGGTCAGGTGTTTGTATCAAGATCGCAACCTTGATTATAGTAAATATTTCATTTGTAATTTAAAGACTACCTTCTTTGCCCTGGATTTGAAACATAAGCAGATGAGTTTATTCAATTCGTGCAATAACTGGACACACGATCATTTTCGAAATGTTTATTTTTTATTCTTGCTTTTGGGTTGGGTGTGGTATAATGTGACCACCTCTTTCCTAAACCAATTTTACATTTTTTGTTACTTGAACTGATCTAGTTTTTTAACCTATTTGGTTAGGCTATCAATCATTGAGCCTATCCTTAGTATTCCTTCCTGTGTGTTTTAATTGTCAATTTAAAGTTAAGAATGACTGCTTTTGTGCCTATACTTTAAATTCATGCCAGAAAACATTAACAAAAAATTCTATCATTAGCTAATCTAAGCCGAAATCCCATTGGTGTATTTTTGGCAATCCGACAATAACAAGTCCACTGTAAGCTGTTTCTCTTAGGAATTATTAAATTTATGCTTGCATCATCTAAGTTTATTTACTAACCTACGTTAATAAAATGCGGGCTCTTTCGAGTTGGATACAGATAAACATGCTGCAGTAACCAGGCTTTAAATTGTAACCTCCAGGTTGCAGGCTCTGTGTACTTTGGAACGGAACAGACGGTAAACCAAAAAAAGATGACATATTGTCTGCTGCTGCTGTCCACGTGGTCTGTTTAAGTCTGTGGATTGTATCCACTTGCAAGACTGTCGCTTTTGTAAGGCCCTGTCATTGTTTCCTTACACTATTATTACAATTATCAAAAGGGTGTCTAATAGCCTCTAGTAACGAAGGTCCTGCTCCTGGGCTGCATATGACTTCCAGTGAGAGAAGAATATTATTTTCTGGAGTCTGGTGCTCGTCAGCCTTTGGTGCAGGCTATCTTGGAACAGGTTGATTCATCTTCACTAAAAATGGACAACCGGCTATTCATTCATAACCCACATACAATTTTAAGTAATACAGCAGCTTAAAATTCCTTAATATTGACGTTGCGCTTCTTTAAGCCATTGCTGGCTTTCGTGTACCGCTTAAACCCAATGATAGTTGATCCGCGTGCTTCCTTTTTGGCCTTTATTTCTGGTAATCTAATCCTAATGCGATAGTGATCGTGTCAAATATTGCGTTGACTTTCTACAAGCCCGTATTTTAGTGAAAGCTTCACTGGAGAGATTTCGTCTGGCCAATGCTAGGCTCTGTGTTGGCCCCCTGGTTCTTGGAGTTGTAAACGCCCACGTGCTAACTCTGCATATAAAAAAAATAATTTATTGAAAATCTGTCATATTTCGCCTGTGGCCTCCTATGGTGTGATTTGCAGGCCAAAATTTATTAAGCTGTCGATGGATGAACACTGGTTTGAAATTGCTATAACGAGGTCATACAGCTCTCCCCTTTTTCTCTTAGCATTAATTATCATCATCATCATCCTTTGCAGCCATACAAAAATCATTTTTTTCATCAGCATATGACAATAACAAAATTACCGTAAAACAAAAATTTAAAAAAATATATAATAATGACAAAAAACAGTAATTTAATCACCCACTGTATTAAAAGAGAGTGGTTTATCAGGGGGAGGATCGTGTTATTATTAGTAACTTCTAGTTAACATCATCATCATCATCATCATCATCATCATCATCATCATGTCCAGTCACACAAAAGTCAAAAGTGACTAATGTTTCACTGCCATATAACCATAAGGAGTGAAAAAAGTATATATAAGTGAATTTAGACAAATTATTAGTGAGATTTACGAGAAAGAGAGAGGCAGAGAGAGAAGGAATACCTTGCTACTATGAGTAAATTTATCAGGATAACTCACAGAAATGAGGCAAACTAAACCTCTCCACAACACCATTATGGCCAAGTTAGCATTCGGGCATGGCGACATCAGCAATACAGCTTCCTTGCGGATTTCACTGTATCACGTCATAAACAAACCAAACCTCGCAGCTAACTTTGCCCTACTAAGAAAAGAAAGTTACGAAGATGATTCTACTATACATCTGCAACAAGATCGCCACTGAGCTCGATTCGATGCCATATCGCTAAGGGTTTCTAACCAAGAACTGTGATGCGCACGAGGACCCCATCCCGGCAGACGAGTGGGTCCTATACTACCCAATTTGGATGTAAGTGACTTTAATTGTTTCTGCCATGTCAAAATCTGCCCACCTTGTTTCTTACACCAATTTGGTGCTGGATGAGAGAACAGAGCTCTATTGGGCAATCGAAATGAGGGCATACGCAAAACGTGACCGAGCCAACGAAGTTGATGGAGCCTTATTTGTTTTTCTAACGACGAGCACTTATTGTCAGATCCAAAAATACGTCTACGAATGTCAATGTTAGTTATTCGTTGGTGGTAACCAACATGTGCTATAGTTCCAAACAACGATGATCGAATGCCTAGATAACTCACAGAATTGACGTTAAACAAACCACCTTTATCGTCAAGTTATCGTTAAGGCAAGGTAAATCGGCAATACAGTTTTCTTGCGGTTTTAACGTCATATATACAACCAAACCTGGCAGCAAACAATGCCCAACTTAAAAAAGACTTTTATTAAGATAATTATGGTATAAATCTGCAACAAGATCGTCACTAAGCTCGAGTCGTTGATATATTGCGGATAATTTCCAACCAAAAACTATTATGCGCGCGTGAGTCTCATCTTGGAGGTCGAGCGGATCCAATACTATCCAATTGGAATGTACTTTACTTTACTTTACTTTACTGCGGCTGGCTCCTTTTAGAGGATAGCTGTTTCTGCTTTTGGACATTGATCTTCACCGAGTCACATGCGCCTTTCTAGGTTAGAAAGACGGTAATTGTGGGTCGGCGATATAAATGATGCTGTTCAAGTCCTTGCCTTAAGGTTAAATATTATCTGTGCAGCCTCGTCCTGACCGGTATGTGGCTTGTTCTTTTCTAACATGTGATGTACGCGAAGCGCTAAGACATACCTTCGGAAATTGTGACCGAGATATATGAAGTGTTCAGCTCGCCTAGCAGAACGACTTATATTATCGCTTATTAGATGGTTGTTACCGTCATTTATAGTTTCGTTAACTTTTAATTTTCTCGGACCTGTTTCGCAAATAATTTGGAACAAATTTCGGCTATTTCCTGATGCGAAAGCTTCTTCCATTACCTTGTTTACTCTGGTTCAAAAAGATTTGAGATCTACATTTGGGCTGCGCTACGTTTATTGTATTAAGCTGAGTTAGCTAGAATATGACGAGAAGGATATACCAAAGACAGGATGAACGGAACGTATAATCTCGTGTATAATCGTTTCGTGTTTACTGGCATCTCATCAGTAGGAGCCAGTTACCTCAGTCGGTAGAACATTGGAATATAATCCCAGGGTCGTGAGTTCGAGTCCAACATCGGGCGTAGAGGAAGCTAATTTTCCATCTGGTCATACTTGAACTAATTTGTTACTAGGCCCGCTTCCAGTCATTTTTTAACCAATTTTTTACAAGCTGCGTTTTCTTTGGCTTATCCTTCTGGTCATATTTGAACTTATTTGTTACAAGGTGCGCAAAAAAATACACAATTGCTTATATATTAGTTTTCCGCCACAGACAAAATCGTGTTGATGGCTGTTTCCCATTTGACCCGGTAAGGTTCATGCTACCATTACTGGGCTGACTAGCCCGTACCTGCCGGTCGTGAGACCCTAAACTGAACTGCAGTCTCATAAGAGAACACAAAGCCGCTGGAATTGACGACTTAACTTTCGAATTTCTCCATTTTGGTGACATAAAGTTTTAGGTTCAGATGTACAATCTAATTGCCACCATCTGGAAATGTAAGAGTACCGCTATGGTGTCCGTCCACCAAAAGGTGCAATTCAGCCAACAATTGTATTATCAGTTTGCTCTGTGCTACATCGGCAACGGTCTATGTTATAATTATCAAAAAGATACGTGACGTGTAGAAGAAATGAATTTGGCCATTTTAAGCATGGTTTTAATTGAGATTGAGATTCATAAATCAAATTGATTTATTCAACCGATATTGGTGACCCATCATCGTTTTCTTTTTAGACTGCGACTTTACTTTCGATTCTGTGTCATGCAAAATTTTGTGGCGAGTCTTGCTGAATATTAGATGCAACGGCCAAAATTGTCATTACTTGACTGAACAGCCTGTATTCGAATTTTTTGGGACAGTTGGGAGAATTTTGCGGTTTGCTCCAACTTTTGTACAGTTGTGTGTCAGTCCACCTACTCTTTTCAATAATGCTGCAGATGCAGTCCTTGTTTAGAGCGGCGCCTTACTTCCATATTAGGGAGTGGTGATCGTGATCTGCAGTTTAATGACCTTGCAGTCTAGCGACAATCCTATTGGCATATGGCCCTTTTGAATCAACAGTGCGCAAGCCCCAAATCTCCATCTATACTATGAAAGCTTTTTCGTTTAGTTTCAGGCGATTGTAAATCTTTTTTGCTCTGCATGGCTGCACTTTTACATTTGTCATGGTAAATTGTTTTTTATAAATTATATAATAGATAGATTACAGTGCCGGTTAAGATTAGCGTGAGTGGACGTAGAAAACAGTATTTTTAGGTAGATTTTCCAGCTTGAACACTACTTACACTCAAAGTAAAGACTTGTTTCTTTATCTTTCACTTGTTATTATTGTGCTATTTTTATTCACCAAATATTCTTATTCGCCTGGTAAATTGTAGCCGAGAAACAACGCGAGCAAACAGCCTGCCGTTGATATGAGTAAGTCGATTTCCAGCCTGTGAGCACGCTAACCGACTAACTGTACGCCAAGTTTTTGTATTTTGCCTTGCCTTGCCTTTTATATGTTATTCCAAGCACATTTAAGAATGCTAGAGAACATTGGCATATTCTGAGTGTGTGTCTCTATGCGTGTAATCACTACCTGAAGTTAGTAATTATTTTAAATTTGACGAACGTATGCCGAGATACCCACAAAAATGTTATAATTGCTGCCATCTTTGTACGCAGTTTGAGGTCCTTTCACGTGTAGTCGTTGTTTATAATTGCTATTTTCTAACTAGTGGCACGGGTATCTTTGCTGCATTTTTCTGACATCTCCAAAAGCATGAGCACTGGTTTTCTTTACAGCAATGGAGCATATTATACGTGTCGCGTATGACCTGCTATCGCCCTATTATCACATTTTTACTGCTCATATGTCCAGAGGAGTACCTAACATTATAATGGATTTGCAGCATATCGTGGGCTTCTGCTGATGAAGGGACAGTAAGCACGGGAGTCATTTGTTACCTGAATGTTGTATATCCTCTTCATCCTATATGAAATGACTAGTTACTATTAGGTGCGCCGTGCTTAATTCCATGTTTTCGTTAAATGCCCTTTTCTGTGCGTGCACTTATCTCAATGCCTTTCAGGAACCGTTTTTAGACAAATATGTCTAGTTAATATATCATAGTGATTTACTAATTTGTGCTAATTCTCTTCAATATGGAGAAATTCGTTTATTAACCAAAAGACATTTCGATTTGCGATGTAACTTTGGAATCAGGAGGTCATCAGTTTCTGGAGGAGATGTTTAGTAAATACTGTTTAATGGGCATAGTTTTACAATTCTATAATCAAATCTCCGTTTTCGTGTCTTGGCTAGTGCTCATTACTAAATTATTCATTTTAGTTTTTTTTAAATACATATTTTCAGTGCTTATCGATTTTGTTTAACACCTTACTGCTTTACATCAAGTTCGTGAACTTGAAATAAGCACCAACCTCATTTTATTTAACCGGCCGCACAACATAGAAAAAATATTGAAAGCCACACTTGATTTAAAGAATTGCTGTCACCATCAGTGTAATAAATGATTTTTTTATTGTATAACATTTAACTCTTTTTAAAGGCCCTATTTATTAACACGTGGTATTCTTGTTAAATTTTGTCGAATGTGCTTGGCACAATGTATGTACTTGTGTGCATTTACTACTTTTGCGGTGATCATCACACTGACGTTGTTGAGAATTCTTGCTATGACATTAAAGGACTATTGATTTTGACTTATAAATTACACATACGAAAAGTAATTTTAAATATTGAAAGCCGATTTATTTTTTATCATATTTTTCTGTGCACCCATTGGTTTATTATTGATGCTATTGCTATGATATTCTACTAAATTATTCTTCCAATTACAGTCAATTATCGAATTTACATGTTTACGTGTAGATTTTTAAAATTTACTTAAATATTTTTATTCGTGGTAAAATGCAAAAACGTCCAACCGCGTTATACGTTGCTTAATTATCTATTTTATCTTTCTAGATCTAATTTTCACATGAACTGGTTTGCTAATATTTGTTTATGCTGAAGTCTAATCTCTTGATGTGATGGATAACAATTACCATCGATTAGAGTTTAGCGTTATTATGAATTACTTCCTTTTTGTTTGTCTGCGCGTACGTTATCAAGCGATATATATGCCATTCCGTAGCATTGTAATTTTTACGGTTTATCGACCGGAAGGAATTGCGTCTTGGCTATAGCCGATTCCAGATGAGACCGTACGTTAGTTGTAGGTGTAGCAAGCGTAATGCATTTGGAAATCTCTGCAGAAGACGGTCCGTCCCGCTGTCGTCATTTAGCGCCATCTTTGGCTTCCGGTTAAAATGAGGTTAGAATGGCTGTTTTGGAGACATTTATCTCTAGGTCAAAAACGAATAGGTCGTTTTTCTGTACTGTTAACAGCCCTCGATAGCTAGTCTTCTTTTATTCTAACAATGCGGCATCATTAGTTTATTCGATGACATCACGCCTTCCGCTCTTGAAAGCGGAGCAGAAACCTTTAAAATGCATCTACTGTAAAGTTTGCAGAACAAGAGACAATTTCACATTGCTATAAAACGTCGAAGCCAATTGCATGACTTTCAGAAGGACCTTCACTGGTGTGACACTTGATTACATAGGTATACTGTTACTACTAAGGCTGGCAGACTGCGGCTTCGTTAGAAGATCGAAAAAGGGAATCTTGGCATACAACGCTGTTGTGGAGATCTGATGGAATTAGGAGATTTTCGGGGAACATTCAAAATTTAAAGTGTTATGACTCTTGATAAAATAACCACATAAAATAATTTATTTCAGTGCATGTAGTTGGGAAATGTTGTCACGAATTGACGTGGCTTTCGTCTTGTTAGCATAATTTGGCCAGTGTTATCCTTATCCGTCGCATGTCTGAGAGAATACTCATTCGGAAGCTTACGAGTATGGGTATGATTTCTTTGTCTCGCAGCAATTTCCGGGTTTCGAATGGTTTGAGCAGTGTTAAAGATTTTAGATCGATAAGTAAGCACTAAACTCATTCGTTACCTGAATGTTGTATATCCTCTTCATCCTATATAAAATGACTAGTTATTTCTATGTTCGCCGTGCCTATTTCCATGTTTTCGTCAAATGCCCTTTTCTGTGTGTACACTTATCTCAATGCCTTTAAGGAACGTTTTTAGACAACTATGTCTAGTTAATATATAGTGATTTACTAATTTGTGCTAATTCTCTTCAATATGGAGAAATTCGTTTATTAACCAAAAGACATTTCGATTTGCGATGTAACTTTAGAATCAGGATGTCAACAGTTTCTGGAGGAGAGATTTAGTAAATACTGTGGGATGGGCATAATTCTACCATGCTATAATCAAATCTCCGTTTTCGTGTTTTGGCTATTGTCGTTTACTAAATTATTCATTTTAGTTTTCTTAAATTCATATTTTCAGTGCTTATCGATTTTGTTTAACACCTTACTGCTTTACATCAAGTTCGTGAACTTGAAATAAACACCAATCTCATTTTATTTAACTGATAGTCACATTTGATATAAAAAATTGCTATCACCATCAGTGCAATAAATGATTGTTTAATTGTATGATATATATATATATATTGTCATGTTAAATCCTGGCTTCCGTGAAGAGCTGATGCGCAATTTTGACTAATATACAATAGTTCCCGCACAAAAGTTAAGGCCATCTGTATTGTAACTTTAAATGGCGTGTGGTAGGTAAAACAAGAAATATCATACACACTGAATAAACCTTTCTGGCAACAGAGGCATTTAGTTTTTGCGGTTTGAAACATTTTAGTTTTCAGACACATTATCCGTGTGCTTTTTATAGAAATGTATTTCAAATCATTGATTCTTCATACAACACTCGAATCAATTTTTCAATGGTTTTATATGGAAACGTTTTTGACGGGATACCGAAAGATCTTCCGTGAGTTTATGCATCTTCACAAAAATGGCGACATAGAAGGCACAATAAAACAATAAACAAGTAACCCTATTCTTTGACCTTTCGTCCCTATATAAACATTCGTACAGTTTACTATTGACCAATTCTAGTATTACTTTTAAAAATCTAAATCTGCATATATCTATGCAGATGTTTACAACTATCCTTTTACATTTAGATCCATGCGCCTCGAAATTCCACTAGTCTACCGGAAGTAGTATAATTTCTAAGCTTACACATGTAAAATCTATACCAGATCCTAAGCAAGCCTTTGAAGTTTCACTAAATCGTTATGTTATTATCTCTAGCCTGTGAAAATTTCCTATAGCACATCTAGACTCATATCAACGTAGAACCATGTTAATCAGTAGATAAATTAATTTCGGCTTGTAAGATAAATAATTCTGTTGATATTTTACTTTTAATTGGTAGCAAATGCTACAGAAAGTAGAATTTGTTATCTGCAAATAAAATTGAAGCACGGAGACTAACCAGAAATTTAACAAAAACACGTAGAAATATCGAAGGCAATTGGAATGAGGGAGCATGAAAAGATGAAGTACAAAACAAGGAGAATCAAAGTAATCGAGGAAAGGCCTCGTGCGTAAATGAATACCTCGCCAAAATTTCAGAAGAAATTTAAGGCATTACTCGAAATGAGGTATAGGTTATATGAAGCCCGAATGAACAGTGCAACCAATATGAAGAATTAAACAAAATTGAAATAGTTATTTTGAATATATTCGATGCTATATAACACTTTTAATCTTTTTCTCTGAATATTTACTTCCCCTGATTCATCCAGTCTTCCTTTTGTGTATATCATCTTAATATTTATTACATAACCAAATAACTTGTCTGGACACGATTGGTCAACTGACTTTATAACGATGTTATGCAATAAAGTATATGGTGATATATATCTGCTTAGGCTTATGTAGATATATACGTTTTTGTGTGTATTTATTAAAGTAATACTAGAATCGGTTAATGGTAGCATGCATTAATGTCCAAATAAGGATGATAGGTCGAAGAAGAGTGTTACTCGTGTGTTATTGTTTTTTTGCCTTCTGTGTTACTATTTGTGTGACAATTGAACGAGTTCTGGGGATGATCCGTGGAACTAAATATTGAAGTGTTAGCACAACGCGAAGAACCTTCGATGAGATTAGAAACAAAAATTTAACATCTGAGCAAGTTTCGCTGCGGACAGATGCGTTGGATTTCAAAGCAAAACTAAAACCTCTAAAGCTGGAACGTTTTCAAACGGTTTGTGCGTTCGGACATATCACCAGGCTTCCAGCCAATCATGGTTTTACTATCCGTATTACTCACATTTAGGCACAAAACCATCCTTTCAGTTTCTATAATCAAGGTCTTGATCTTGATATAAACACCTGACTCATCAAGTACATATATTTTTCAGTATAAACTAAGAATTGGATAGTGTTACAAATGTAATTCATCCAGTAAACCACTTTCGTCCTTACCACGTGTTGGCCGGAATTTGCCGCGTACAGGACTCGAATATGGGAACATCTGCTTTGGAATCTGTTGCTCTAACCATTAAGTCGCTCTGCCGCCCTTTTCAATTTCATTGAATATCCTTCATTATTAAAATTTTAAGTAAACAATTTACACCGAAGTTGTGGAGAAGTTCACAGTATGTTCAATTCGGTTTTAAACTATGTATCAATTGGTTTGATTATGAATTTACTCCGAATTTTATTTTTCTATCGTGTTATGAACTTTACTTCATTGTTTCAGTGTGGTTAATGCTACTTTCTGTGCTAATTTGACATTGCTCTATAATTTAGTGTGGCTAAACACCTCTGCCTGATATTGTTTCAATTTCCTTGTTGCTAATTGATGGAAAAAACTTGCAGCACAAATAATTCGCATTTTCAGTTTTCACTTGTGCATTTAAGTTGATGTCATTGCGTTTTCGTATGCACATTTAACTTTTTGTTCTATTGGTGTATGATTGCATACAGTAACGTGCGCACTTGCACATACCTTCAGTTTATTTTTGGTACATCAGTTAGATCTCTATCTAAATATTTGAAATTGAATTCTATTGGGTCTTCCGACTGCATTTAGCGCTTTCTATATGCGTATTTTTCTGAGGGGTTTATATGATTGCTTAATATATATATATATATATATATATATATATATATATATATATATATATATATTTATATCTTTGAAATGCGAGCTTTAATAAAATTCATTTTACCCTTCCTGTGTGCAAAAACAAAAAGAAATTTTATCAGATATAAGAAAAATTTTCGTTCGCATTGTCCTCTTAAAAATCTACTAATGAACATATCTTTAAATATAAATTGGAAAGCAAAACAAGATCAAAATATGTGAAACATAGTGAGAGTGTGAAAAACGGAAACCAATCAAATTGCGTGCGTCATATCCAGTTCAAGTTCAATGCTTGTACATGTTACAGAACGAGAAAGATGATTGTCTGCCTTTCCTAGATGTACTATTAAAGAAAGAAACTTATGGTAAAATAAACAGAACAATTTAACATAAACCAACCTGGACTGCACAATATTTGCATTACAGTAGTTTTGTGCCTTTTCAATTTAAATTATCAAAATTTCGTGGCTGTTTTTCAAGAATTGACAGGTTGGTTAGTCAAGATTCAAAAGAAAACGAATATAATAAAGCAAATAATGATTTAATGTTTAATAACTATCCTAAACAATTAATTGAATTTAATTATTAAAAAGATAATTAAACAGAAACAGGCGTATTTCGGGCCAGAAAAGAAAATCGTCTACCTAAATATCCCATTTAAGGGGGATGCAGTTTCCCGAATGGCACAAAAGAAAGTTGAAGCAGCATTGACACGCACATTTAATGCAGCCAAACTACGAGTGTTATTTAGGGTAACACACTTGCCTTTACCAGCAATCAAAGAGAAACAGCCGTTAATGTCGATATCAAATATTATTTACCAATATACATGCGCAAGTTGTCGATCAACTTAAGTAGGCCGATCGACCAGACGGTTAATTACTCGAATGAGAGAACATTGCAACTTGAACGCCTGTTTTAAATCAAATGGTGAATACACATCTACAATTTATTCGTTCCCGGCTTTTCTTAATGGCATATGTTTTCTTTTAAAAATGTTTATAATCATAATTACAACCAAATTATTATTATTAATTTACAATAATTCATTAAACAGAAATTTATTAAAAATTTGGATGAGAAACATTGAATATCTTTGCGTAATAGATGAATACCACGTGTGCTATTTCTAAGTACCGAAATTACGGGAGAACCACAAGAAAACAATCATCATCCAACGATCAGTTTCCCATTAGACGACTGGCTTGACCTAGACAGTCGTTCCGTAAACGCTAACGTACACAATTTCAGGAATGTCGGGATACCTGAACCTTATTGATCGTGGAGTCCAGAACTGTTTTATTGCCCAACTAACACTTATAGTTAGATGTGTAGCAGCGATATGAGAGCCAGAGCGCCATATGCGGAAAGCAAGTTTTGGCTGTTGAAGGGAACTGCGGCCAATTTAAATCTGATGTGACCATAATCGTTTTGTGTGGAGGTATAGTTTGTATAACTTGTTCGTTACCAAAGTAGATGTATTCACGTTAACTAAACCCTCCCTGTCATAAATCACTTTCCTTTAGCAAAATTTCTTAAATTTTTATTTTTATTCATTTATACTATTTAGATAAGCAACTTCTATGCGTTTGTTATTTTGATTGAGAAGTACATGTTTGGAATTACAGGAAATGAGTATAAATGTATTTTTGGTTGAGATACGATTCGTGAGTGTAGGCTCATTAGTCGGGCTTGTCCAAACAATAGAATAATAGTATATTCATTTAACAGTTTTATAAATCTCTCTATAAATTATTGCAAACAGGATGGGATTTTGTAAACTGGAGTATTTGTGGATTACTGCAATATTGAAATTAAAATTTTTTTGATCCTTCTACACGTCCGGAACAACAACTAAAAATAGAGACATGGATAGGCGTGTATGTTAATCCATAAGGTTTGCTTATAGCTATTCTAGAAATGTCACTTTATTGGAGTACACATATGTGTATATAGGATGTTTTGTGCAGGGAGGGGTGACATGGATAAGTTTGCGTATACATTTGAGTATGAGATTAGGCATGAAGTCCGGATATTTCGGCAGACAATAAAAAGTACTTTAGGAATTAAAATAAATATAAATAAATCTGTCTTGAATGAGGATACCTCATTTTCCGCGAGTTGCTTTTCCCAGTACGTATTGGGTCAACCCTGAATATGGGACTGGGAAATATCGGAACAAAAAGATTGGATAATCTTACCCCAACGTCATTTGCAGACAAGCAGCTGATGATGAACTCAAAAATTATGGGACAAGTGAGAACCCATCAATCAAGACCAATAATCGCTGCACCTGAAAATGGACAGGATTCAAGATTTTACCGACCTACGAGTGCTATTAATTGTCCCGAACAAGAAAAATGGGATCAAATCCACAACAAGAAGAACAGCACTGAGCAAAAAGACTAAACATTTAATAAAAAAGTATTAATTTTTATTTAAATCTCCGTTTAACCCTGCGATTGGCTAAACTCGAGTATGTGCGTGTATGCCTATTACTGCTATGTGTTCAGTTAAATATAGTTACACACGCACACACGTACATTCATCTACATGCTCATTTCATCTTTGCACACGTCAAATTAGTGATTCTGTTCTTCCCATGTGAAAGTATGTAATTAAAGGTGACGTGCTTGGTTACGGAGTCTGACTAAGTAATAGAGCTTTGTGTAACAGCAGTTCTCGAGTTGCCGTTTACACATAGTTGTACCTAAATTGGCACATGCCCATTAATGTTCAAGTTACTCTTCTAGTTAAATTATCATTGATTATACAGGTGGTGAAAACAAATCTTCAAATATACTTTGCGAGTTTCAGATAAACACCTGTTTCATTGTATCTAACCAGTCACATAACAGTGTGGTTGACAGTAGTTCATCTGGGCTGTGCGTAAGCTTTATTTGATCTTCTAGTTGTTCACCAGTGACAGCCTGCGCCACATACACAGATCCTCTGATAGGTTACATTTACGGTGAATGGCGTAGCGATGCCATCCTTGGCATCTGGTTTCGGAAATTTGAATGTGAGCACCCGAGGCAAAAAAACTTCTTTATAAAACAGGCCGCTTTACTCTGGCATCTCGATGAACGTAGCTTAAATCCGCTTTGCCAAACAGTTGTGAAGAAAAATGTTTAAAGTAATTATTGTTAAAGACTGGCGTATATCTGTTTATGAATTAGGAGGATTCCCATGAAATATGTGTGCATTTTATATTTTACTCTTGCATATATTTACTCAAATGTACAATCTTTGTATGCTTTAGTGAAAGGATTTTTATGTTGTGCACCTCTATGTTTCCTGCTCATATTTTGTCCCGAAATGGTGCACGTATCCAAAACTATGAGCTCTAAGTTTTATTCTGAACATTGTTGATTCTACGCTTAATGTGTGCTGCACCTTTGCTTTTTCTTTTCTGTGAATTTAGATTTGCCAAAGAGACACGCTCCGCAGCCGCCTCTTATTGTTCAAAACTCAACGGGAGCGAACTTT
Organism: Eudiplozoon nipponicum; assembly: GCA_029291075.1. NCBI lineage: Eukaryota > Metazoa > Platyhelminthes > Monogenea > Mazocraeidea > Diplozoidae > Eudiplozoon > Eudiplozoon nipponicum. The sequence goes on along the minus strand of JAQBSW010002474.1, from coordinate 72,810 downwards.
TTTCCTGCTAAAGCGATTTCTATCAAGCAATAAAACAACAATTGATAATTTGAATTGCATTCCATTGAGCCAAGTTTTTCTATTTATTTTTATTACTGCTACTAAATAGTCTAATTATATATATATATATCGACACGTTTATGGAGGGCTTATTTTTAGGTGGATTTGACTTTCTCAATGATTTTGAGCTGTCGTTACCTACCTATGAGGATGCGCGGCCCTGTCGCAGTTTGAAAAAGAGTAGATTATTTTTGTATTCTTAAATGCTATTCACACTCAATAAATTAAAACGTGCACTTCCTTTAGATTTTATAATGTAATATATATATATATATATATATATATATATATATATATATATATATATATATATATATATATATATATATATATATATATATATATATATATAATTTATTTAGGAAGGACCACTAACTAAGCAAAATATCCTAATTAAGAATTAATTAAAATAGCAAACGATGGTTTTCTTAAAAATATTCTCCTTTCATGGTGAAAAGACTGAATATATATATATATATATATATATATATAATTTAATAAATATTATTTGCCAAATGCAGGAAAAAACAATTGGTCATAATTTTGCTTGATCTATTGAGTATACAACATTGCTATGATATTTTACATGATTTTTCCTTTTGATACAACACGAACTAACTGTCTGATAAAGTTTATTAAATAGTGTCTTATGAACTGTAACTATAGTGTAAACGTTTAGAAGTTCCCAAGCGAAGATTGCAAGCTTGCTTGTTTAATTATTGAAACTTTGAACCGGTTTTTATGTTAGGATGTTGACGATGAAACGTTTTTTTCAGTTTTGTTGCCTTTCGTAAATTTTGCATTACGTTGTCATTTAGACGATTGTTTGGTGGCTGGTAGGATTCGCTATTTTTCATGCCTATAGCACATCAGTAGAAGGCGGGTCTAAACCACAAACCAACAGCATGTTTGGTTAAGTAACGTGGTACACCATTACGATACATTCTCTTGTGTATATGTGGCCTGTGCCATTCTGTCTTCACGTGGAAAATTCAACTTAATTAAGTTATTTGATATTGACCGGTCACGAAAAGGTTACCAACATTCGCAGCGCCGAACGGCTCTTCATTGAGTGATGTGAATAGCCAGTTTGTACGAATTTTTTTGCTAGGTACGCCCTACTTCTTGCATAAAAAACATTTGCAAATAAGAATATATAAATCATAATGCTAGCATAGTAAATACATATTTTATTAACGGAAAAAAGGTTTATCTAGTCATTTGTGATGTCGATTCGCATATCTTTTACGGCGTTGCTCAGTTTGTGCACATCGTTGAGTTAGAAGTGGAATTGTACCGAACAACAAAACGAAAGCTCTAGCTGGATTCAACGCATGGAATTTGTGTGGTTCTCATATACATGCACATGTAAACCACTTGAACGAAGCCACGATTGTCACAATATTCATTGAAGTACCATTAGAGAAATTACAATTTATCAAATTGTGCTGATCTATAAAAGTGAAAATCAAGTGATTCCACAGAGCAATTAAAAATAATAGCCTTCAAAACATGTTAGTTTTTTATTCGTTCCGATTTTGTATATATATATAAAGAAAGAGAGTAAACGGCACATTGTGTAGTATTGGTTGTTTATCTTTTGGAGATTGCTTTCGTCGTTGTAATGAAACTACTCATTTGCAGACAGTATTATCGTTTGGACTTTTATACAAAACTTTCTAGATGTATTTATAAATTTTTCTGGGTTATACCATTAAAAGTTGTTTGCTAATCAGTTAGGATATATATATATATATATATATATATATATATATATATATATATATATATATATTGATAATGACATTTTTGTTGATTTTCAATTTTTTATCATTTTTGTGCTGATTTAATACTATTTCCGTGAATTGTTAAACCGTTCTCTTTTTCAGTACGCTTCGTACATGCGTTTGAGCTATTTTTCTTTAGAAATAACGCATGAATTTTTTATTGCGTTGTTAGTATCCTAATGTGTGGGCTTAGGCACTGTTAAAGAGTTGCATTTACACATCCCGCTCGCCGGACTACCGAGGCGCCCCTGGCGGATAACTACGATCGCGGAAACAATAGATTGGCCATCTGGTGGCCGAAAACTGATCCTCGCCCTATCGGCCACTTAATTACGCTGCCATCAAACTTGTGAATCACGAGACACTTGTGTGAGCCAAAGTTTGTGTAAGTATAGTGGCAAGTAGGTCCCGGCGAAGAAGGCATGATCTGTTCTGCGTTATTGGCCTCGACTCTTCTGTAACCAACTTTATTGATGCTCAGATTTCTGTTTATGCATGTATTATTGGTTTGTGTGTGTATGTATTTATATGCACTTATGCACGGGTAGGGGTAAAACAGCTTGTGTGAATATGCGTTTTAGAATCGTATATTTCAGCTTATTTGTTAGTTTCTTGAAGGTAGCTGACTCCTGGTCGTTTCGTGCGAGTTGAAGTTCGCGGCTAATTATTCCAATACCAAAGATATTTCAAAGTTAGTATTGTAAGAAATAATACATTTTATTGCCTTCTTTCGGGTTTGATGATGCAGCGATATGCTGCTGCACTTAGAGACCAGTGTCATTAGAAACGGTACTTTAATTGTTTGTAATATCACGAGATCGCGGAATTGTTTGCCGTAAACCTATTTCGCTGTGCACTTTAATGTTAGTTATTTCTTGCATTTGAGTATTCTGCTAGCTTTAAAATTAAAATGGTCACTGACCTATATGTTATCACATTTCACGTGTTAGCGCACTCACGCTATATATATATATATATATATATATATATATATATATATATATATATATATATATATATATATATATATATATATATATATATATATATATATATATATCACCGAAATCAGTTGTTACATAAAACGTAGGCTTACTGAGTGTTGTGTGTGTGATCACTCACAGCCAATCCACCTAAGAGGCAAAGTGAAATAGCTAAATGCCACACCCATGTTATCGCATGCCTAGGGGATAGTCGAACTGTTATCGATTATTTTAATTTTACGCAATCCTTCAGTACGCTGTCATTTATTGTGCAGTTAATTTAGCACACAAATAGCGGCACCTACAAATTGCTCCATTATATGTAGCGAGTCGTACGTATAGCCTGAGTTCTATAATATCGGCGCATTTCGTGCCACCGTCATTAACATCAGTCGAATTCGACTGAAATGACTGCCTATAAGTATCTATGATGCAGTTTAGATAAACAGGGGTGGCTTTATTAGGGGTTTAGAGGCATTAACAATGATAGATTATTTGCTTAAACAGCCTAAGCGTATATTTCTCGCAACCAATAGATTTCAATTACTGTTTACAGAAGGCGTTTTAGTTTGTTCAGTCTACGTATATCAGGAATTGATTCTGTTAAATTGAACGCGCGGTTCACATAAATATACTCGAAATATATACCTACTAGTCCAGATGCCTCAACCCGATGGAACACAAATAAACACAGTTTCTCACTTAATTCTTCTTCTGTGCCATTAATTTTGGCTATTTGTGTAGCCTAACATAATTCATTCAATACATTTATTTAAAAAATGAACGATTCACCTAAAGGCACACCAAAATATACACATTTAACGCTGCTACACATGTCTGTCAGCGTTATGTTATACTTTACCAAAAGGTACTTTACTTTGCACAGAGCTGTCATCTTTCAAGTTGCTTACGCAATAGTATATTTCGGGATAATAGATGGCACTCGTAGATCGAGAAAATGTTGATTCAGTTACATTTCCAGGTGCACAGCCTCCCTTTTTGCAGTGATAAATGGGTTCTCACCGGTCCCATCATTCTGAACCCGTCATTAGGTGTATTGTCTGAAAATGCTATTTTGCCAAGTTTTGCAGAAATTTTCACTACACTTCTTGTTCCATCCGCAGGATACTAACACAAAACTCACAGGACAAACATCTTGTGGCTGAAATATGATGATGATGATGATGATGATGATGATGGTGGTGATGATGATGATGATGATGGTGATGCCGAGAATATTGGAGATTAAGCCGAGAAGTCAGTGTCGTGTGGCTGTAGTTCTGCACTTTGCGCACAGTTTTTTTATGGACAATGCACATAATCCAAAGTAGCTATTTTCAATTCGACAGGCCACGGTTAAATTTGCTGTTGTTAGCCCAACCGATATATTAATTTGATACTGGCTGACCTATCTCCTACATTCTGATCCTATCGAAGAGAAGATCTTCATGCATTACTCTTAAAGTGGATTTACAACAGATTTATGCTTATAGCTGGTGGGATTAATGGGGAACCTGTTTTTATTGTATGTTGCAATTGATCTTGTAACACATTTGATCTTAAAATAAAATATCTGAGCACGAAATTAGATATTAAATACACCCTGGATATGCGCCTTGTGTCCAATTCTTGATGGGCTTCCAAGGCGACTAACACTTACAGTATGAATATTACACGATATACCATCCTATACTGTCAATTTTCTCTAACTGTGGCGTACCCATGATCAAATATATAACCTGTGTGCCGAAGTGTATTTTGTTTAGGCGATACAAGCTATTTATGTGATTTTGATAAAGTTTTGGTCCATATCACATGGTTGTAATTTTTCGGGTGTGTTTTGACTTTCATAATTGTAAATTAAAAATGAACGTGTCACTAGTGGTGCAATAGGCTTATTTGGATAAAATGCAGTATTCGAACACTGATGCTACAGACACATGCAATGTGACGACCACGTGGCCATGGCATTCAATGAAATGAAGGTGAACTTTTTGTCGAAACAAAATAATCTGTTTTCATATGATTTTTCTGGTGCTTCTTCTTCTGTGATAGCGTCATTCACTTAGTACTTCCGATTGATTTTTATGTACTGTGCGAAACCTTTTACTATTAATTTCACATTATCCCATTTATATATGTAAAAGAATATTTTTTCTGTTTATTATTGATTTCACGTGATTTCAAATTTTTGAACGCAATAAAACTTTTATTTGTATTAGTTATTTTGTCGTTCTCTTCTTGTTGATTGAGTAGTTTTGGTGTTTGGATAGCTAGTTTTCTAGGCTGATTTATTCTCGTGTTTTGCACAAAAGTTGGCTAGTTCAACTTTTTATTCATTTTTGGTTATTTCTTGATTGGTGTTTGTCAACATTAACCTCTGTGTGCACCTATCGTAGTTTACTAACGGCTGTTCTATGTAGTTTGTAGTATTGTTGCATTTTTTTCACGACGAAATTGTTTTCAATTTGATTGCACATTTGAACATGCTTGTGCATGCATGTCCTGCAACACAAAACATGTTAGGAATTAATGTTTCACTGCTATATAACCATAAGAAGAAGTAAAGTGTAATTGCAATTACACAAAATAATACCTAAAGAAAATAATTGCTACAGAAGGGTGATATATGAGGAAGAGGATCTAGGTAATATATCTATTTAGATAACACAGAAGTGGGACAAACTAAACCTCGGCACAACACCATTGTAGCCAAATCTGCTTCATAGCAAGGCGACATATGCAATACACCTTTCTTGCGGTTTTCATTGTATCACGTCATAAACATGACCAAACGCCACAGCAAACTCTGCCCAACTAATAAAAGAAGGTTAGAATAATAACTTTACAAAAATCTGTAACCAGTTCGCCACTGAGCGAGATCTACTGAGATATCGCGCAAGATTTCCAACAAATAACTATAATAAACGTGTTGACACCATCCTGGCGGACGAGTGGGTCACATACTACCTAATTTGAATGTAGTTGACTAAATGTTTGCGACTGTTAACTTCACGTTTATTGGTTGGGTAGTTTATGCTGATTCCCTCAGAATTTGTTATTGGTGTGTCGTCCAGCCGAGACTTAATTATTCCTAGCTTCGCGGTCAAAGTGCTCATTTGTGTAGTCAATACTCGTAATAAGCTTTCAAATCCATCAGAAGCCATTTTTAAAATAAACACATGCTTTATTTTTAATCAATCATTTATATGAGTTTGCTTGTATAAATCGCGTCTATTTGGTATATCTATTCACTTCTGCGGTTTAAAGGCTGCCTCCATTATTGTGCTGGTTGCTTCATCTTAATTCGTGCACTTCTGTGAGGACTTATTTGTTGTATTTAATTTACCCCTTGATAGGACACTTGTATCGTTCTCGGCCTCAAAGGTGGCTATTGCTACACTTTTATGTCAAAATCTGTCAACCTTCTTTTATAACAAAGCATTATTTGTTGTCCTTAGAGGTGCACTTGTTGGCCGATTCAAAGATACATCTACCGATGTCAGCGTAGATTATTCGTTGTTGATAACCTGTGTGTTATGCCTTTCAAACAACGATAGCGCCTAAAATCCATCAACCCTAAGGGGCCAAGTCTCACTAGCGTATAATGAGACTGCACGTGCATCTGCATTGTAAACACGTCCTTTAAGGTGATTTTCCATAAATAGTGGAGGTTGGCGATTCTCATACTCACCTCGTCAGACATATTGCCTAAATTATTGATAGAGTTTTTCAACTACGTCTATATCTTCACTCTGCATTGATTGGGTTGGAGTAAGTGGTGCGCCATCCTGTATATGATGATTTTTGCATATATTTCGATTTAAATATATGCAAAAATCATCATGATGATAGTGGATTCAAATATTTCGGTATGCAATCCGAAAATCAGGTAAATGATCTTTTCCCTGTCGCGCAACATGTTTCTTTTAAATCTTATCCTGTATATGTGTCTTACATTTGGGAGATGTGAATTTCAGACAGGAAGATGGAACAAAGACGGCTAGTCTATTCAAGATGGTCTGAGCAGAAACTTTATTACCAAATAATTATACAATATCGTTTGCATAGTCAAGATTGACTAGTCTAATGCCTGGGAGAACTTTGACATCTGAACGTATGGAGGAGTTCCTTTCCTAATAGCATCTATTTAAAAAGAGGAAAATGGACGGCCTTGACTGGCACTTCTTCTCATGGTTATGTTGTATGTTATCTCTTTGTAGTCCATAACGCGACCATAAATGTTCGTGTGAAGATCGCGTATAATTTTTGCAAATTTGGTGGGCACACCACCTTTCGACAGATTATAGAATAGAACATTGCGATCCACCGATTCAAATGCGCCCTTGGAGTCTAGAATGGCGGCTATTGTGGGACGGCCTTTCAAGAACTTTCCTTAAGGTAAAAATATCGGTACAACCTCGTCCAGACTGGAATCCGGCTTGTTTTTGTTTAGTATGTGATAAAAAAGATGTGCTAAATAACCTAGATACCACAAGTAAAACTTATACAACGATGGTTACCACACGAATTCCGATTGCTTTCTTTGAATATAGGAATAATAGTATAATCTCTCCAAGTAAATGGCGTGATCTCATTCCATGTAGTACGAAAAAGATTAGTCAACGCTTCAGAAATTATATCGCCACCATCCTTAAATAAGCTTGGAAGGAATTCAGCGAGGACTGTAGCTTTGCGGCGTTTACAAGATAGGATTGCATCCCATATCTTTAATTTTTATGGTTGGGCAAACTGCGGCTTTTACCTGATGTGAACGCTTCTTTCATCTCTTGTGGTCTTCTAGTCCAAAAAGTAATTTAGATTTTTTATCTATGCTATGAGTATTATTCTTACCCGTGCTAACTGGAATTTAACGCTTAGTTTCGAGACCCCATCGATTTTATAGATATGCAATGATTATTTCTACGGAAGCTTACATTGGGACCTACAGTAATTCCTGTATTTCGTTTAGTGGGATATACCTTCGTCTAAATTAAACTCGAATTATCGCCATCAAGACAAGTTAACATTGACTTTAGAATATGTTCTTTTTTCGGAAAGACGATTGTTCGTGTTTGCCATTAACTATTTGAGGTTTATTCTTATTTATTTTTCAGGAAAACTTAAGTACAAATCTAAAGCGGATAGGTGCACGGTCCGAGTCGAACTGTTATAAAACGCCATTTTTAGCTAATTGCTACATGGTCTATTCGAGTCCACATTTGTTCAATGTTTGGAGGACGCCATTTTGCGCAACGTTTTGTATTACGTCTGAAGTTTGTGCTACTTAAGTATAATCTATGCTCCGCGTAGCTATCAAGCTTTCATTCACCATTATCGTTGCATATCAAGCTCAGAGTATATCTTCCATCTACATGAAATTCTGCATTTTTTAAGCGCTCAACTTGAGGATTCATGTCACTCATAATCAAGCCTATATCTGAACTTCTTGCTCTACTTGGTAAAGAGCTTCGTTTGGAGCAAAAAGCGTCCTTACCGTTGTCCGTGCTGCCCGTAGCCATAGAACTTCAGGTCTGACGACCAGCCGGCTGAAGCTAGTCATCCCGGGATTGGTAGCATGGGCATTGTCAGGTCAAAAAAGGACACAGCCATCATCCCGTTTCAAGTGAAGCCTCGAGTTTGGTCTAACTGTGCAGTAACCTTTGATAAATGTGTATTGACGGAATGAGAGCAAGCGTTAAAGACTTGAAGAGTAAGTTTCGGCTGCTGAAAGAAAATTTTGTCACTGGCATCTGGGCAGATAGTCCTCATCAGCCTTGGATGGAAGGAAAACTCTGAATACAAACCATCACTAGGAATGGACGACCCAGTGTTCTTTTACAGCTCACTATTAACCATAAAGCACACAACTTACAATGATTGCATACTGTATCGGCCGTCGCGCAGTATAAAAGGTCGCTTTATCTGCTGAGCCGCGCAGGGTGGATAAGCGAAATCAGGCTACTGCAGGCAACTTTATCTCCGATTCTGCCTCCTTTCCTTCCCCTTCCTCTTCTCAATCTAACAATAACGCTCTTTTAGATACTATAAATTTTGTTGGTGTAGATCATATCACTGAGCTCAATATCAGGTTGCCAAATATCGAAAATAGTTCTAGTAGACGATCATTCATTAAACCTAGGTTAGGTTTTAACGTAGGCGCATTTAATGTGCGAAAATTAAAACAACTTGAACAACGAGAAGCTCTTGCACGAACGTTGGATAAATTTGAAATCGACGTGTGTTGCGTATCTGAAACCAGAATACAGGATCCTACGTGCGTTACGGAAATGGTTGCACCATCCCTGTCTACGTGTTATTGGCTTCGAACATCTGGTTCCACGGAGTTCTGTCAAGCCGGTAAATGGAGCATTGATATTGTCTTTAGCGCACGAGCTGAAACTTGCTTAATTGATTGGATTCCTTTAAATAGTCGACTGTGTGCGGCACGTTTAAGTACATCTGCTAAAATCAATGAGGGAAACCGTTCTCAACGTTGCCCCTTAGTTGTATCTGCATATGCTCCTACCGATTGCAACACAGACGAAAACAAGGACGCTTGTTACTCCGAACTAAGCTCCTAACTAAGTAAAGCACGAAGTTCATATATAGTCTTGGTTATGGATGACATGACTGCTCAAGTTGAGCGTTTAAGTAACGCAAAATTTCATTTAGCTGGAAAATACGCTTGACGCGCAACGATAATAGTGAACGGCTTTTGGATAGCTGCGTTGAAAATAGACTATTTTTAAGTAGTACAAATTTCAGACGTAGTGTTAAACGTAGTGCTACATGGCGTCCTCCAGCACCCGGACAACGGTGTACTCAAATAGATCATGTAGCAATTAGTTATAGATGGCGTGGTTGCATCCAGGATTGTCGCTCTTTTTGGAGCACTTATGTCGATTCGGACCATGCACTTATCCTTTGTAGATTTGCTCTAAAATTTTCCGGGAAAATAATTAAGAACAAACCCCAAATTGATGTAGGCAAACTCGAAGAACCGTCTTCCCGACAAAATTATGAAAATATTCTAAAGGATATTCTAACTGGTCTGGATCGCGAAAATCCGAATATACTTTGGTCCAAGATAAGTTCTATGCAAAATGCATGCACTACTGTATGTGGCATTGCAGGCCCCGTAGAAATAATCATTGGCTCTCTGTAAAATCTTTGTAGATACTCGAAATAAGACGCCAAATTCCAACTGGCTCGACTCATAATAATACCTGTCGTAATATAAGATGCAAACTTATGCGCAGACTAAAAGTCGATCGCTTAAACTTCTGAACAAGAAAGGTTGAAGAAATGGAAGTAGCTTTCGCGTCAGGTAATAGTCGCTGTTTGTTCCAACTTATCCGCGCAACAAGTCCGAGAATATTAAATGATAGTAAAAACAATTTAGTAACCGATAAAATAAGCCGACTTTACAGGTGGGCTGAACACTTCAAAGATAAATTTTCTTGGCCACCCGCGTCAGTTCGGATTCCCGAAAGCATGTCTGCATCAACATTGTGGAATGTTAGTCCCGAAGAACCACTCGAGATAGAAGTACGCGATGCAATCTTATCTCTTAAACGCCGCAGGCCCCGATGATTTGCTTCCAGGATTTTTAAAGGATAGTGGCGATATAATTGTAGGAGCATTGACCAAACGTTTTCATACTAAATGAAATGAGGAAACCGGACCACTTGATTGGAATGAGTCGGCCATCATTCCCATCTTCAGAAAAGTTAATCGTAATTCGTGGGATAAACATCGCGGTATAAGCTTGACTCTGGTCATATCTAGGTTATTTGCTTCGATTAAGCTACGTCGTCTTAGCGCTTCATGTAAATAACATATAAGAGAAGAACAGGCCGGATTCCGCGCAGGACGAGAGTGTATAGATAATATTTTTACGTTAAGGAAAGTTCTCGAACAGAGTCATTTATATCACCGTCCCACAATAGCCGTCTTTCTAGACTTCAAGGGTGCATTTAATTCGGTGGATCTCAAAGTTTTATTCCATATTTTGTCGAAAAGCAGTGTGCCTACAAAATTTGTCAATATTATATGAGCTCTCTGCACAAATACTTCTGGTCGCGTTAAGGTTTACAACGAATTAACGCATAACTTTACAACCAGCAGTCGTCAAGGGTGTCCACTCTCCCCGTTTTGGTTTAATTTTGAATTCGATGCTATTATAAAATAACACTTCCACACATTAAGGATGCAGTTATTAAAGTTCTGTCGGGCGGAAAACTAGCCGATCTTGACTATGCGGACGATATCGTACTATTATTCGACAATCGAGATGCTGCTCAGGCCATCTTGAATAGATTAGCAGACGTTGTTCCGCCTTTCAGTATGAAATTCACACCCTCTGAGTGAAAGATAATTTTACAGTCACCACCACTCACTCCAACGCTGCGACTGCAGAATGAAGATCTAGACATAGTTGACAGGTTTACATATCTTGGGAGCTCTATCAATAGCTTAGGCAATACGTCCGACGAGGTGAGAATTAGACTCGCGAACCTTCGTCATTAATGGTAAAACACGAGCATTTCACTCTGCCTTAAAGTTCGTGTTTCCAATGCATCTATGCGCAGTCTTACTATTCGCTAGTGAAACTTGGCCTCTTAGGGTTGATGAATTGATACGCTTACAGGCATTCGACCATCGTTTAAGGAATATAGCATATGTTGGTTACCAACAAGGAGTAACTAACGTTGACATCCGTAGACGTATTTTTGGATCTGCCAATAAGTGCTCCTCGTTAGAAAAACAAATAAGGCTCCATCAACTTCGTTGGCTCGGTCACGTTTTGCGTATGCCTTCAATTCGATTGCCCAGTAGAGCTCTGTTCTCTCATCCAGCACCAGATTGGCGTAAGAAACAAGGTGGGCAGATTTTGACATGGCAGAAACAATTGAAGTCACATCCAAATTGGGTAGTATAGGACCCACTCGTCTGCCAGGATGGGGTCCATATGCGCATCATAGTTCTTGGTTAGAAACCCTTAGCGATATGGCATCGAATCGAGCTCAGTGGCGATCTTGTTGCAGATGTCTAGTGGAGTCATCTCCGTAACCTTCTTTTCTTAGAAGCGCCAAGTTAGCTGCGAGGTTTGGTTTGTTTATGACGTGATACATTGAAAGCCTCAATGAAGCTGTATTGCTGATGTTGCCTTGCCCTATTGCTAACTTGGCCATAATGGTGTGGAGATGTTTAGTTTGCCTCATTTCTGTGAGTTATCCCGATAAATTTACTAATAGTAGCAATGTATTCTTTCTCTCTCTCTCTCGCGCATAAATCTCATTAATAATTTGTTTTATTTTTTCTGTTTTATTTATATATATGTATTGGAAGGCAAACCATGATAGAAATATGTAAATAAATTGCAGCCAGATTTATGCAAGTAGAAAAAGCATGTTCAGGCATTGAGCTTAAATTGGAGGTGACGAACTCAATTGACTGGTTTCCTTTTTTCACACTCTCTCTATGTTTACATTTTTCTCTCTTTTTTTGCCTTCCAATTTTCATATATCATAATATGTTTATTAGTATAATTATTCACTCCTTATGGTTATATGGCAGTGAAAAAGTCATTTTTGACTTTTGTATGGATGGACATGATGATGATGGTGGGAACATAAGCAGATACGATGATAAGACAACAACGATTATTGTTTTTAGATTGTCGTAGACATTTAAGTGTGCCACACAAAGTTGTCTGTTTACAGAGATCAAATCAAACAAAAACGCTTCAGCTCGTGTGCTACGACGCCCAATTTCCCGGCTTGAGAATACTCCGTGAAACTGGAGGTTTGAAGCCAGCAATACGTAGATGAGGATGGTACATTCAGTTCTGTAATGCTCGTAGGGTTCTATATTATTGCTTCAGATACTCACCATATATCGGTTTCTAATCTATCCAACGTACGTGCAAGATCATGCTGTGCAGTTTGTTTTTGTGTTCGCGCATTTTATGATCTCACGTTAAAATCTAACCTAGGTATAATTAATGGTAGTTTACTTGATCTATTTTCTTTACTTGGCAATCCAATATTTGGCTCAGTGATATGATGAATATTCACCAATTTCATAGCATCTAGAAGAGCTTTATTGCTAGATCGAGAAGAGGGAAGAGGAGGAAAAGAGGCAGAATCGGAGGCGAAGGTGTATCCGGTAGCCTAATTTTCACTTATCCACCACACACGACTTAGCAGTCACTTTTTATCCTGCGCAACAGCCGACGCAGTATGGATTCAGTATAGTTTGAATTGTTGATGTTTATATGAGTACTTTTAAAGATAGCCTGCTTAACTATTGTATGAATCAGGTACGGTATGTGCTGGTGAATGGCAAGTTACTGCCCGCCGAAGTGTATACCGAGGTCTGATTTCCTCCAAAGGGCCGAATGCGTAGCACTTGTGTCACTTGTTTTTGCTCAGTCAGTCTAAGTGTGACTTTTTGGGCTTGTAATGCGAACCTTGACAGGTTTTGGTCTGATTTCAAAAAGTGGTGCAAAAGAGTGAACATTTCAGTGGTTCAGTTTGTGGCCATTCACGTTGTGAACCCAGCGAAGCGCGCCACAAAGAACGTGCGATCTGGTTGTCCTTAACAACCCATGAGGAACACACTAATTTGATGGTTATACAGCAGTTAAGCGTAGGTTTTTAAATTCTGATGTATTGCGGTTATGATTGATTAAAGATGAAAGTATGTTTTTCACACCACCCGCGTTCTCTAGCTATTCGCTGTCTTGAGCCCTGTCTGTGCAATAGGAATAATAATCCAACTTATGAAAATATATATGATGTCTTGGCCGATAAGTGGACGGTGCAATCTCCTATAAATGTATCAAATTCATATAATATCTTCGGCAATGCGATCACAAAGCCCAATCTCTATATAAAGTATGTATCACGCGTTTTGAAGGTACAGACACTTTGGTTCTGTGATAGGCTAATTTCCGGCAAAGTTAAGAGAAGCAACCAATTCTGAACACCTGCTACTCCAGCGGAATCGATCGATATCCGTTTTCGCCTTTAGTGATAATAATGACAATATTCAGTGTAATGTTTGAATGTTATATAGCTTTTGTTTCGGAGTCCTAATATTTGTGAAGTTACCTATTAGGTATTGCGTATCTAGTAAAAAAATAGCCATAATATGTCTAGAAGGATATATCAAAGTCAGCATCAACCAAAGGTATACTGTCAAGTACGCTTGCATTTCGTGTTTACTGACGAGACGGCAGTGCAAGCCGTCACTACGTCCATTACCCATTGTATATTTGGTCAAGAAATATCGGTGCAACATAGTATTTGTATTTTAAAGCAGTTATAAAATGAACCGCATGTAAATTAAACAACAATACAAATTAGAAGCCAACACAATGTACATAATACGTACCACGACTGTGAAGGGTACCAGCAAGTTTCGAATAACTACGAATTCTAAAATCGTGTGCTAGCCTCGATCGACACACTAATAATCGATCGCAGAAACTGCGAAACTACCTTCACCTACACGTGCGCAATCATTGTTTGCGTTAATAAAAAGTTTTTAAATCGATTAAATACACAACCTTACTAACTTCACTTTATGCTTAACAACATTTCTGCCCACAGTGTCGTTCTGCACAATTATCGTATCACCTTTTAAATCTTGGAATTGGTAATCGTGATTTGGTACATTTTTCAAGACACTTTTCATAGTTTTTCTACTGAACTATTGAAGTTCATTAACTGTGCACGCGTCGTTAGATCAGTAGTTTACTGACGACGCCAAATGAATGAATAAACCACTCAATTTGAGCAACAATAACGTGAAACATGCCACTGTTGCTTCCTTATTAAACTATTTGATGATGGTAACCAAGACTACAAATTCGACAGTGTACAATAGCGTATCGCTTATTAATCAGTTGATTAGGTAATTTGATCATTTTTAAAGGTCCCGAATACTACTAGCGTGTTCCAGAAATGGAGACTAAAGAATGATCATCGAACTGCTTTATTTTAAAAACTGAGTATCTTTGAATTATGCATCCTGGGATCCACATTTTAGTTCATTCATTTCGCGTACTCAACCAATTACGGAATTTTAAAACATTCCTTGCATTAGTCTGCATTGTTGTAGACGTTTTCTCTTTTTAAAAATGGCTTAATGCTTCTAATTGTCTAATTTAGCAAATTTACACTCTGATTTTGAGCACAGGCTATTATGAGGCTGGCAGTCGTTTCACATACTGTAGCGGAATAATTAATAAATATATTTAAGATCTCAGGGTTTCTTTAATATCAGTTCACTAGTTTGAGACTCTGTCAAAGCTGCTTTCACACCTCGTGCTCTTCAGCTTTTCAAGGCAAGTCCAGTAGACGGTTTTAACCGGCACCCGTAGCTGGTCATGGTTTTAAGCGATTTCGACCACTCGAGAACCCGCACCGTGCCGCTACTGGTTATGAGGCACTGGAATAAATGAATGTCTGTGGAAATCTTGCTACGAACAGGGCTCGTTTGAGAGGATTGGTTAATTATGCTTCATTTTTAGAGGCTCTTCTGGAAGAAGTTGTTCGCGAGACCAACATCTATGTTTATTTTTAGATCAAGCTTGCAAACTTTATTTAAAGAACAGTTACCGCCACCCGCGAAATCAATGATCGTTTATTTTTATTATCTACGTTTATGTTATGTAATCATACCCTCCTGATTACAGAATTAAACAGCTGCTATATATATATATATATATATATATATATATATATATATATATATATATATATATATATATATACATATATATATATGCAAGCACTACCTAATCTTCCTTTTCATTTCACGTGCTTGCGATGGGGCATCCTGAAATCATAATTATAGGGCGACTTAAATGGTTTGTTTTTTATACTAACTTCAACAAACGATTTGAAATTGGCATTAAACGTCCAACTACCTATAGGACAAAGACATTCATTTTATTCTTACCACCTGTATATGGACCATTTTCTAGATTATTCAGTTTGCTTTAAATTTATATGCTTTGACTAGTCTGAAATAAAATTAGGGCCCTGAGGTGATCGTCGACTGTGTGTTCGACAATAAAACCTATTCCAATAAATTGTGTGGACCTAAAATGTAGCCTAAACCAATTAATTGAACAGACGCATAACATTGACAAAAATATCGTCAGTTACATGTATTGCTAATTTAAATAATTCATCGAAAGATGCTAAAATGTTGTTCTCGTGACTGCATGGAAATTTTGCAGCTGACAATTCCAGTCAAGTACAATGTATACGAGACTACTGGAGGCGAGAGCCGCATATCTGATTTTTCATAACTGATATATGGATCACGGTGTCGTTCTTGTAAGTCAGTTTGCCATCGTGCTCTGTAGATGAACAAGAAGTGTTGAAACGCATCAGTGCATGTAACCGGTTGGATACGATGTAATTGGTGTTTATCTCGAGCTCGTAAACTTTATTTAAGGAATCGCTATCTCCATTCGCTTATTCAATGATTTTTTGGTGGTATAACGTTATATTGTATTCAATTGGTCACGAATTGTCAGCTCCAAAGGCTTTATTATAGTGTCCGGATGAAACATTCCATAAATTACGCATCATAATTATTAATTCAACTGGACTACCAACAAAATACAGTTGGAACAGTTGTACAAATAAAATTATTAAAATCATTATCAACTCGCGAAAAAGCGAATAATGTTACAGTCTATACATCCTGTGATGTCATCAAAGTGACTATTCAGCACATCTCATGAAAAGGTTCAACGAAAGATAACTTATGCAGAAAAAAATTCGCGCCTGCAATTACCAACAAAGCCAAACTTAGCTAAAAAAATCCATTTCAATCATCCATTAGTAAAACTCTGAGAAACACCAAAACACTCACAAGTCAACATTTAATTAAACACATAAAACTTGTAACATTAAACCAAATTCCGCATGAACAGATGGTATATTCTCATGTGCACATTCGTTTCGTGCTTACTGGCGACTCATCAGTAGGATCCGGTATTACGTCCTATACCCACTGTATATTTGGGTGAGGAGTGTGGGAAAATTGGACGGTACAATTCCCATACGAATGTATAAGTCTACAGTAGTAGAGCTAACTTAATATAAAGTCTGCGACATTGCGACTTCAAAGCTAACACACTTTATATAATAGGGTACCTACACTATGGTTGCCGAATAAGCATAGGCGATTGTAGTGCCCAATTAGCCCACATTCCTCACGCAAATATATAGTGGGCATAGGGCGTTATACCGGTTCTTACTGATGAGTCGCCAGGAAACACGAAACGATTGTGTACTGAGATTATGCCTTCCGTTCATGCTAACTTTGATTTGTTCTTCTGATCATATGTGAACTAATTTGTTGCTAGGTGCACATTTAATACACACTTGCATATATATTAGTTCTCCGCAAAAAAACTGTATTTAGCGCGTAAGACTTATGGAAATAAGTGCTCATGAACCTTAAAATAAGACTAGTGTTTACTAAAACAAATTGTAACTTTTTAGAATTACCACTGAATTAATTTATTTTTATTTTAATTATTTACGAAATAAATAATGCTATTTGTCCATAATAAGCTTTCTTTTAGTTATTCACTTGTGTGAGTACCTGTAAAGAGCTAAGTAATCGCGAATCCGTTCTACTTGATGAATTTCATTTACTTCCTTACGCAATGTTTGGTGTATATTGACAATATATATTGTATATATATATATATATATATATATATATATATATATATATATATATATAATATATAAAATAAAATTCTGTCATAAAAATATTCTAAATTGTAACAAATATTTTCACAATACTGTAGTGGTTTCGTCATCTCATTAGCTAACGAAGCTGCGCCTTGCATTAGTTTTGATATGTTTAGTTGTGCCGACAACATGCACATGCAATTATATATTTAGTATTTCGAGCCTGGTAAAACAGGTGCATGCAGATCCTGTCTTATAATTTAATTTAAGGTGGCTTCGTGTTGGTTCTATAATGACATATTGAAAAGATCTAGTTTGCAGTTTGTGTCGGAAGCGATTCCGAAAAATGTTCACCAGAAAATAAGATTGACCAAAACAATTAATTTTGCGTTTCAATGGAAATTACTTAAAATTTGTAGTTTTGGTGTTTTAGTAGAAGAGGTCGAAGATTAAAGCAAATGCCTCTTGGTTCAAATCCAGGTGGGACCATTCTGACATATACCTGATGAGTGCTCAATAAGAAAGAAACCGCTCTACTTTATGATTTTTATTTGCTTATAGCTTCAATAAGCATAGAATTAAATCTCGTTATATATATATGTATATATATATATATATATATATATATATATATATATATATATATATATATGTGTGTGATTGAAGCTCTATATGAGTAGCTTCCTGCTAGGTACGCCATGCCTAATTTTTAATTATAATAGCGGCATAGTAGAAGCTGTCTTCGCAGATAACACCTAATGCCAAGGCAATCGACATATTTGTACATCCTTTTTTGATTAACAAGTTTCATGTTAGTAAAAACAAAATATTGCATATAGCTGAATTTTATTTTTTCCTAGATGATGTTTTAAAAAATGTTCCGTTGCAGTGGCAATGTGGTATTTCGGATTAGTTATACTTATTTATTGTTTTAAATAATTCCGGCCTGACGACCGGCGGGCCCAAGCTAGTCAACCCGGGAATGGTAGCATGAACCTTGCCGGGTCTAAAAGGGTCACAGCCATCATCCCGTTTCATGCGAAGCCTCGAGTTTGGTCTAACTGCGCAGTAACTTTTATTGTTAAATGTGTAGTGACGGAATGAGAGCAAGCGTTCCAGACGTGAAGAGCAAGTTTCGGCTGCTGAAGGAAACTTTGGCCACTGGCATCTGGGCAGATAGTGCTCATCAGCCTTGGTTGGCAGACTATCTAGGAGAAGGAAAACTCCGAATACAAACCATCACTAGGAATGGGCGACCTAGTGTTCTTTTACAGTCTACATATAACCATGAAAAATACAAATTACAATGATTACATACTGCATCGGCCGTCGCGCAGTATAAAAAGGATCGCCTTATCTGCTGAGCCGCGCAGGGTGGATAAGCGAAATCGGGCTACTGCAGGCAACTTTATTTCCGATTCTGCCTCATTTCCTTCCCCTTCCTCTTCTCAATCTAACAATAACGCTCTTTTAGATACTATGAATATGGTTGGTGTAGATCATATCACTGAGCCCAATATCAGGTTGCCAAATATCGAAAATAGTTCTAGTAGACTATCATTCATTAAATCTAGGTTAGGTTTTAACGTAGGCGCATTTAATGTGCGAACATTAAAACAACTTGGACAACAAGAAGCTCTTGCACGTACGTTGGATAAATTAGAAATCGACGTATGTTGCGTATCTGAAACCAGAATACAGGATCCTACGTGCATTACAGAACTGGTTGCACCATCCTTATCTACGCGTTATTGGCTTCGAACATCTGGTTCCACGGAGTTCTCTCAAGCCGGTAAATGGGGCGTTGGTATTGTCCTTAGCGCACGAGCTGAAGCTTGCTTAATTGATTGGATCCCTTTAAATAGTCGACTGTGTGCGGCACGTTTAAATACATCTACTAAAATCAATGAAAAAACCGTTCTCAACATTGCCTCTTCGTTGTATCTGCATATGCTCCTACCGATTGCAGCACAGACGAAAGCAAGGACGCTTTTTACTCCGAACTAAGCTCCTTACTAAGTAGAGCACGAAGTTCAGATATAGTCTTGGTTATGGGTGACATGAATGCTCAAGTTAGGCGCTTATATAATACAGAATTTAATTTAGGTGGAAGATAACTTTAAGCTCAACTTTTTTGGGCACCCGCGTCAACAGTGTGGAATTTTATTCTCGAAGAACCATCAGCGTTATAAGTACGCGATGCAATCCTATCGCTTAAACGGCGCAAAACCGCAAGCCCAAATGATTTGCTTCCAGGATTATTTAAGGATGGTGGCGATATAATTTTGGGAGCGTTGACCAAACTTTTTCATACTATATGGAATGTTGAAACCGTACCACTTGATTGGAATGAGTCGACCATCATTCCTATCTTCAAAAAAGGCAATCGTAATTCGTGCGATAACCATTGTTGTATAAGCTTGACTCCAGCATTATCTAAGTTATTTGCTTCGATTAACCTACGTCGTCTTAGCGCTTCACGTGAATCACATACTAGAGAAGAACAGGCCAGATTCCGCGCAGGACGAGGTTGTATAGATAATATTTTTACGTTAAGGCAAGTTCTTGAACAGAGACATTTATATCAACGTCCCACAATAGCCGTCTTTCTAGACTTCAAAGGTGCATTTGATTCGGTGGATCGCAATGTTTTATTCCATATTTTGTCGAAAAGTGGTGTGCCCACAAATTTGTTAAGAAACTATAAAACGCTCGTCTACAACATTAATACTTAAACTGGTCGTCGTTCAATGGTCTGACATGACGAATTAACAGCATGGAACTGTTAGGACCAGCAGATGGTGTTCCGTCAAGGTTGTCGCTACGTAATTCGCACCCTTAAATTTAAGATTACTTTTACGGATCACCACACTCACTGCAACTCTGCGACTGCAAATGAAGATCTAGACATAGTTGACAGGTTTACATATATTGGGAGCTCTATCAATAACTTCGAATATGTCCGACGAGTGAGAATAAGAATCGCGAAAGCTAGAGTAGCTTTCTCGAACCTTCGTCATTTATGGAGAAACGCGAGTATTTCATTCTGCCTTAAAGGTCGTGTTTACAATGCATCTGTACGCGCAGTTTTACTATACGCTAGTGAAACTTGGCCTCTTAGAGTTGATGAATTTAGACGCTTACAGGCATCGATCATCGTTGTTTGAGAAGTATAGCACATGTTGGTTACCAACAACGAATAACTAACGTTGACATCCGTAGACGTATTTTTGGATCTGCCAATAAGTGCTCCTCGTTATAAAAACAAATAAGGCTCCATCAACTTCGTTGGCTCGGTCACGTTTTGCGTATGCCCTCAATTCGATTGCCCAGTAGAGCTCTGTTCTCTCATCCAGCACCAGATTGGCGTAAGAAACAAGGTGGGCAGATTTTGACATGGCAGAAACAGTTGAAGTCACTTACATCCAAATTGGGTAGTATAGGACCCACTCGTCTGCCAGGATGGGGTCCTCGTGCGCATCATAGTTCTTGGTTAGAAACCCTTAGCGATATGGCATCGAATCGAGCTCAGTGGCGATCTTGTTGCAGATGTCTAGTAGAATCATCTTCGTAACTTTCTTTTCTTAGTAGGGCAAAGTTAGCTGCGAGGTTTGGTTTGTTTATGACGTGATACAGTGAAATCCGCAAGGAAGCTGTATTGCTGATGTTGCCTTGCCCGAATGCTAACTTGGCCATAATGGTGTTGTGGAGAGGTTTAGTTTGCCTCATTTCTGTGAGTTATCCTGATAAATTTACTCATAGTAACTAGGTATTCCTTCTCTCTCTCTCTCTCTCTCGTAAATCTCACTAATAATTTGTCTAAAATATTATTTCTGTTGTTATTTATACTTTTTTCACTCCTTATGGTTATATGGCAGTGAAACATTAGTCACTTTTGACTTTTGTATGGCTGGACATGATGATGATTGTTCTGAAAAAAACAGAAATAAAATTAGTTCACTAATCGTATCTCGTCATTCGTCTAGCATTTCATGCTAACGCATCAATTGTTCTGCGTCCTTAAACGAACATTTGTTGCGCGGGCGGTGATAAAAATTATTATTATCAAGGTTGCGATCTTGTTATGAGCACCTGACCCAGTAATTACATATATATTTCAGTATAAACTAAGAATTGTAGTGCAGCAAAGGCAATTCTTCATTTACTGGTGCCGGTGTGTAAAGATCTCGAGATAGGAGGGCCGTGTCTCTATGGGAGCAACAAAGCTCGCGCTGTTGGTTCCGGTGCGACTACCTTGGTCCCGGTGGTCATTATATCGATTACCTAATGTTGATGACAACTAATGATAAAGAAAAAATATTTGCATAGAATCGTCTCATGATGGCTGGATTTAGACTATAATTGTGAATGTCTGAAGATGTCGCAATATACTTCTGGATATTCTATGCAGCAATCGTAAGTCTCGTTTCATTGCTGCTCGTGATGATGATGAAATACAATGTGCATATCGCTGTCTTACGATGCTAGTTTTTCCAGAATGCAAGTGTTAATACGTCTTAGGAGATCACAATATATTTCTGGATAATCCATGCAGAAATTGTAAGTCTTGTTTCATTGCTGCTCGTTATGATGATTAAAATGATGATAAAGTACAATGCGCATATCGCAGTCTTATTAAATCCTTTTTTCTATACTGCAAGTGCGATTTGTTATTATGTATTAGGTGGTGCGCACCTAGTAACAAGTTAGTTCAGTTGTGACCAGAAAGATAAACTAAAGAAAGCATGAACGGAAAGTATAATCGCGTGCACATTCGTTTCGTGCTTACTTGCGACTCATCAGTAAGAGCCGATATTACGCCCTTTACCCACAATATATTTGGGTGAGGAATGTGGGAAAATAGGACGGTACAATCTCCTATACGAATGTGTAATCCTGCAGTAGTGAAGCTATCATCATATAACGTCTTCGACAACAGGACTTAGAGATAAAGGGCGTAAAACCGGCTCCTACTGATGAGTCGCCAGTAAGCACGAAACGAATGTGCACATGAGATTACACGTTCCGTTCATGCTATCTTTTGTTTGTCCTTCTGGTCATATTTTAACAAATTTGCTACTAGGTGCGCAACACCTATTACACAATTGCATATATTAGTTCTCCGCCACACATATTATCTAACAATGTGATTTATTCTTTGGGTGTTATAATTTACTGCTAGATATTCTATGCTGCAATGGTAATTCTGATTATATCTAGCTTGTAATGGTGATGATAACAGTGATGATGATGAAGATGATGCTGTTGATGATGATAAACGTCGATTTGCATATCACCATCTCATGATAGCCGTTTTTCTAGACTGCAAGTGTGAGTTGGTCTTAAGAGATCGTAATATACTGCTAGGTATTATATGCAACAATTTTATGTCTGGTAGCATTACTGTCCGTGATGGTGATGATGGCGATTATGATTATGAGGATCTGTTAGGTATTGTGTTTTTACAGTTCTTCCAACCTATCTGATGGCCGCGCTTCTATTTCAAAATGCCCTTTTTCATTCCATACAAACGTTTGGGATAAATTTTAATTGTTCAGATGTAGGTAAAACACAAAAATGAGGCGACCTAGACATCAACTCACACCGTTATGGCCAAGTTTTATTTAGAGCAAGGCGAAATCGGAGTACACGATTTTTGTGGTCTTCACTTTATTGTTTCATGAAGGCAACTAAACCTCGAAGTTAACCCTAGCCTACTAAGAAACAAAAGAAAATATATTCGACGAGAAATACTGGACAATATCGCTACTGAGCTCGTTTTAATGCCACATCGTGTGGTGTTTCCAACTAAGAACTATGAGGCGCACTTGGACGCCGTACTTGAAAACGACTGGGTCCTATGCTACCCAGGATGATTACGGTTAACTTTAGCTGATTATGTCATGCCGCTGCTTCTTAGACCAACCTGGCTCTGGCTGAGAGAGTAATGCCTTATTGGGCATTTGAAATGAAGGAACACGTAAAACGTGACCCAGCCAGCGTAGTTGATAGAGCCTTATTTCTTTGTCTAACGAGGAGCAACTGTTGACCTTTCCAAAAATACGTTTAAATATGCCAGCGTCGCTTTTCGTTAGTGGTAGCTTATATAGGCTTTGATTCTCAAATGCCTGTACGCGTCTAAAATCTTCCTTTTTGACGACCATGCTTCATCCGTGTTTAACGACATTTCACGTACAGAAGCATTGTACACACGAACTTTAAGGGAGAGTGATATACCCATGTTCCTGAATTTAATGGCAAAAGTTATATAAAACCAATCTAACTTTCGTGATTATCATATTAACCTCGTCACTCATATTGCCTGATATATTAACCTTTTAGAATGCGAGCTTTAATAAAATTCATAGTGCTCGTTCTATTTGAAAAACTGAAAATAAATTTTGTAAGAAAGAAGAACTATTTCTTTCTCATGTTCTTCGCAAATATGTACAAATGAATATAACCTTATATATAATTTGAAAGAAAAAAACAAAGCGCAAACGTTATTTTTGTAAGAAAATTATTATCAGTGTATTAAGCAATTACAGTTTCCAGAAGGTTTGGTGCGCAGTTTACACAAGTCCAAACTACGGATCAATCGCTGAAATCTTACAGGGTTGGCGTATCCCAAATTGAGCAGTAAAATGAAGATGGTGCGGTATTACGGGCAGAAATCGGTTGGGCTTCTTTTGTATTGGATGAACTACGTTTTTTTGCAAGAATAAGATTTCTGGAGTTTTCTAGCTGGTATGACGAAAGACAAAATAAGAATATTACATAAATTAGAAAATTATATTAAAACTGGACTTTTGTGGGATTTAGTACCGACCGATTCTGATAAACGCGTACTTATCAAAACTACCAATCGATCAGCTAACAATGGAGGCACCTTCGATGGATCGAAATTATGGAATTCATCCTTCAGATAAACGAGATATTGATTTCGAGGTAGCACTGAAATTGATATTTAAAAAAACATCCGACTTAGAACCCACAAGTATTGATTTTAAATAGTTTTATAGCTAATTTAATAAATCAGGCCTTACATCTGAAATCATTCAAATACGCAGAGCGGTATGCATAAGCAAAGAAGCATTTAATTGTGCTTAAAGATATCAGCAGAAATACAAAAATCAAAAAACTACGCACAGATAAAGGCAAGAGTGTTGTAAATTATGGCATAGTTTAGAGGATCTGAACTGATGCATGTGCCCAGGAAATTTGATATAAATGTGACACGTTCTATAAGCTGTAATCACTTATTGTTTTATTAACGTTCCATTTTCTCAGACCTGTTCCATGAATGTGTTTGAACAGTTATCAGATGTTATCTGATGCGGACGTTCCTTTTATATCTTTAGCCTTTCTGGTCCAAAAGGATTCAAGATCGACTTTTAGACTGTGCTTTAGTATGCGTCTTATAGCTGTATAAGCATTATTACAAGCAAAGCTGGTATGAATTTGGTGCCTAATTTCAGAAATTTTCACAGACGTTTCAGAGACCGAACTACTGATTCTACGGATACCTACAATAACATATACAGTTTTACCTGCAATGTGAATAACGAATCTTATTATAGCGCATATTAATTTTAAATCTACAACATCCAGACCAGTTAACATGGACTTACGAATTTCTTAATATTTTTATTGGAATGGATGATGTTTAATTTGGCTTACATAAATTTGAGGTTAATTCTTATTTTGTTTACAGTAAATCTTGAGTAAAAATTTAAAACGAATCAGGTTATGTTCTGAGTCGTCATAGATATTCAAAAACAGGCGACAGTCATGGATGTAATAAAACCATCTATAATGCTTTTGAAATGCGAGCTTTAATAAATTTCATAGTAACCTTTCCATGTGAAAAAGGAAATGGAATATTATAAGAAACAATAACCGTTTACTTCTCATATTCTTTTCAAGTATCTAAAAATTAACATCTCTTTATATATATATATATATATATATATATATATATATATATATATATATATATATATATATATATATATATCGTTTTCATTTGATTGTAAAAGATTAACAAATCTGACTGGCAGGAATGGTTATATTTCGAGATTACTAAATATCGCTCTACAATGTATAAATGAAAAATGTAGAGCAAAGTTTAGTAATCTGAAATAAATGAGCAATTACAACCGATTCAGATTTGTTGCCACCCAAAAAATCAAATGAAAACCCAGAATGTATATAAATGGAAGATTGTAGAGCGAAGTTTAGTAATCTCGATATATATATATTGAACGATAGTATATAAATTCACTATTTTTAAATGTCTGAAAAAAGACCCATAGCTCATGAAATAACATTTATTAATAAATATTATTTCCACCAATATCTAAAGCCATTTTACCTAGATGCTGTTTTGTGCGGAGAAATAAAATGTATGCAATTATGTATTAGGTGTTACGGTACCGTCTTATTATCTCACATTTCTCGCTCAAGTATATAGTGGTTAAAGGGCGTAATACCGGCTCCTACTGATGAGTCGCCAGTAAGCACGAAACGAATGTGCATGAGATTATACTTTCCATTCATGCTGTCTTTGGTTTATCCTTCTGGTCACAACTGAACTAATTTGTTACTAGGTTCGCAACACCTAATAAATACTAGCCATTTTACTTGCTTCGTTAATATTTTCGTTTGTCTATTCATAATGGTACATTTGTCATAAACGGTCCTCTCTTAGCTACATCTGTCTTGCTGTTACGAAATTTGGACTGCTTCATTTCGCACCGCCTAATTATGTGTCATCACTTTCATTTTGAATGAGTCCGCAATTGCTGAGTGTGTCGTATTTTGAGACAATTTTCTTACTTTTGAAGGCCTGTTCATTATATTTTTCTTCCAGTCCAATTTGACTTGTTTTCGAATTAATTTTTTGGACTTTTAAGCAAGGGTTAATCTTATTAATGTAATAGCTTTAAAAGCCATAAGTATTTTTTCCGATTTTTCCTTGTATAGAACCGAAAAATTATTACCACGGACAACGTGACCTGTGAGTATAACATGTTCGCAATTTGCTTATTTTATTCTGGTTTAGAGTCTCTTTTTTGATGTTGCATTGCAGGTACGTTGATATATGTATATAGAGAATGGTGTTGACATCACTCGGAGCCTTTCGTTTTCATTCGTTCGCTTAAGTTTTGTTTTGTTGGGCTCCACTCTCACATGTATTGACGGGACTGAGCTTCAGTCGATCGAATTAGTTTTCTTCTGAAAATCTCAGTTGTTAGATCACCCCAAAGTGAAAACTTCGTGTTAATCAGTAAGGTAAAAAAAGTAAAATATATTTGCGAAACTGGATTAGTCGAAATTACCTGATTTGATTTTTTACTAACGCAGTTAGTTTTCAATTAGTTTTCTTTCTTCAAAGAAATATTTCGACTGCCTTTATCGACAGCCTTTTTCAGTTGATCCATCCTCATTAAATTAACAAAAAAATTATTCTTGAAAGTTAAACTTTATATAATTTTGCGGCAGATACTTTGACGTTTCGAACACCAACAATCATCAATAATTAAACGAACATTGCTTGCTCGTTCGGTAATAAATATTATTATAATCAAGGTTGCGGTCTTGATATAAACACCTGACCCATTAATTACTTACATATGTCAGTATAAACTAAGAATTGTATAGTGTAGAAAAGGCAATTCATCCAGTAGACCGGTTTCGTCCTTATTGGGAACTCATCATGTACTGGCCAGAATTTGCCGCGGACAGGGCTCGAACCT
Organism: Eudiplozoon nipponicum; assembly: GCA_029291075.1. NCBI lineage: Eukaryota > Metazoa > Platyhelminthes > Monogenea > Mazocraeidea > Diplozoidae > Eudiplozoon > Eudiplozoon nipponicum. The sequence goes on along the minus strand of JAQBSW010002474.1, from coordinate 45,487 downwards.
GGGCACGTCTGCTTCGGAATCTGGTGCTCTAACCACTGAGCCATCCTGCCGCACACTACACTGCACACAATTTTCAGTTATATACTAACTAATGTAACTTGGTTAGTCTATTTTTCCTTTAGGTGGAGCTCATATGGAATCCATTTAGACCCAAACTTCCAACTAACCATCTCCAATCTGTCATTACTGAACAGACACCACACTTCATGGGGAAGTGGCATTGAAATGAACATTTACATAATTAAACGAACATTGGTTGCGCGAGCGGTGATAACAATTATTATTATAATGTAGTGTGGTGTCTGTTCAGTAATGACAGATTTGGGATGGTTAGTTGGAACTTTGGGTCTAAATGGATGCCATATGAGCTCCATCTAAAGGAAAAATAGACTAACCAAGTTACATTAGTTAGTTTATAACTGAAAATTGTGTGCAGTGTAGTGTGCGGCAGGATGGCTCAGTGGTTAGAGCACCAGATTCCGAAGCAGACGTGCCCAGGTTCGAGCCCTGTCCGCGGCAAATTCTGGCCAGTAAATGATGAGTTCCCAATAAGGACGAAACCGGTCTACTGGATGAATTGCCTTTTCTACACTATACAATTCTTAGTTTATACTGACATATGTATGTAATTAATGGGTCAGGTGTTTATATCAAGACCGCAACCTTGATTATAATGATCAACAATCATCCTTTGTTTTCTTTTTTATTTGACGTTCTATCTAGGTGGCACTGTAACTCCTAATATTATATTTTTATTGATTGAAGTCTTAGTCCACTATGTTATAGAAAATAATTATCTGTCATACTTTTATCAGCAACTTAGAAATTTAAAAATTACAAATTTGTTTGTGCGAATTTATTGAATACAATGCATATTAGTGTGTGCTCTGTGGTGTATTACTTTCAGTTTTTTGTGATCAGTGGCCTTGATCACATTGTGAATGTGAAGTGCTCCAAGAAAACGTTGTTGGAAAGGATCTTAAACGCTGTCGCAGGCAGCAAAGCATGTTTGCTATTCTCACTGTTGCGATATCCAATTTAAATGATCAAGAGCCCTCTTTCACAATTATCGGTACGTCAGTTCATATGACTGACGGTACTTTTCCTATGTATTTCGACAACTGGTTAAATAAAATGGAATTGGTGTTTACTTCAAGCTCGCAAACTTGATTTAAAGAAATGTAAACACCACTCACGCAATCATTGATTGTTTTTGTACTACCTATATATATATATATATATATATATATATATATATATATATATATATATATATATATATATATATATATATATATATATATATATGACAACAGCTAATAGAAGTTAATGTTCGTGACTGCGTAATATATATGCAGTTATGTGTTAGGTGTTGCGCACCTCGTAACAAATTAGTTCAGTTGTGACCAGAAGGATAAACCAAAGGCAGCATGAACGTAAAGTATAATTTCGTTCATGCTGCCTTTGGTTTATTCTTCTGATCAAAAGTGAACTAATTATTTAATAGATGCGCAAAACCTAATACAAAATTGCATATATATTAGTTCCCCGCCACACACTGTATATAACTATCACATCTATCTGCAAAATGTGCAATTAAAATTCGTGTGATAATCCTCTTAGTATGAGCTCGAGTCAAGTGATTTATTTGTAGTGGCTTAGATCCTGAGGCGCCATCATAGCACTTCGCAAGAATAACCGATTAGCGAGGAACAGGCTAGATTCCTATAAAAATATCTCTTATCACTAAACCTTTACCCTAGAGCTGTAGCCTAAACATCTGAAATCATCCACATTTAAGTTTTTCAGATTTGTATGAGTCTGTCTTGTAGAATCTTGTTCAGGTGTTCCAAGCGGGTTTGCTTCGTAAATGTGTGATACGGAATCGAATCGAGTTCATTGACTATCGTGTTTCAGGTTTTCAAAGGCCTCGTCTTCTTAAAAGTTTTGCAGTTTGATATTGTTTGTGGCGGAGTACATATATATATATATATATATATATATATATATATATATATATATCTGAAATTTTGTATTAGTTGTTGCGCACCTAGTAAAAAATTAGTTTAAATCTGATCAGAAAGATAAACCGAAGGCAGCATGAACGGAAAGTATAATTTCATGCACATTCGTTTCGTGCGCATGGGCGAATCATCTGTAGGAGCCGATATTACACCTTTTAACTACTATATATTGGAGTGAGTAGTGTGGGAAAATAGGACGGTACAATCTGCTATACGAATGTGTAAACCTGCAATAGTGAAGCTAACTTCATATAAAGCCTTCGACAATGCGACTTCAAAGCCAACGCACTATATGTAATATAGATGCCAAGTCTGAAATATGTACCAACACTAAGGCTATTATGTCAATACCTGATTGCACCACTATGGTTTCCGTAATGGTACATGGTGCCAACACGATGGATTTCAATGTATGCTAAAGTTCAGATAAATTGAGTATTACAACTATTGCTGAACACCTATTACTCCAGAAAATCAATTCATCTGGCCTTTTTAATTTGTAACAGAATTTACTTCTATGTGTGATTCTATTAAAAAAAGATTTAAAGAAGCCTCAAGGAGCCTGTAATGCCTATGTAGAGTACACATTGTTCGTGGGTCTAGGTGGTCTCCATTTCTCCGAAATTAATGTTAAAAAGTTGGTAACACAACCCGCAGTGTTAAAAATCGCATGATTGGAAAAGATATTCCACTCGAAAATAAAAATAGATCTTTCCAGTTTGTTATATATATTCTGTGCTATGATAAAATAAAGCTCAATCGATTTATCTGCTTAACTATAAATTTGCTTTTCAAAACCATTCGAATATTAGCTACTGACGAGGTTGAATTATGAGCAGCTGTCTGGAGACGTCTGATTCAGACCGATTGGACGACAAAAGCAATGATTGGATAACGACACCGAGTGATTTGAAAACAATTGGCTATTATGTGTCTCGATTGGTAAATTCACAGCGTGAGACAAGCTCACTTTCCAACCGCACTGCTTGCACTTCGGACAACGACGACGAGTTCTGTCGAGTTGGCATGAACTCCGCGAAACTAAAGAGTGAATCTAAAGCATTGAACTTCAACGAATCACCGGTTGCTAGGTTAACGGCTATTGAGAACGCGAAGGAGAACTACAATTCATCCTACGTTACTTCTGACAGGACGGAATCTTCTGAAAGCGGACAAGTGCGGAAATCGAGGTCGTATATTGGTAGGGCTTCCGAAATCAGTGTATACACAAATCCCGCGAACAATAATGAGCAGTCTTTGGTTAGCGAGCTTGACGCAGACTACACTAATGTAAGTGGTCTGAATTCTGTTCGTGAGAAAACAAGCAATTGTTCTGGAGATGAGGGTAAGTCAGTTTCAAGTTTCTATTTTGAAAATATGAAGTTTCAAATTTTCGTGAACTCAGAAGTTTTTGTAAAATTATGGTAATTTTAAATTTCGCTGTATACCTGTGCCTATATCAGTCTAAATTTCTTAAACATAGTTATTCAACTTTGTGTAAAAAAAGGTACTATGCTTCAATGTTATTGAATTTGATTGCATATGTGTTAGTCCGGGTGGTTAGCAAAAATTTCTCCACTAGAGGCGCGGATGTATGATGTAATTTACCAGGCCTCATTCTGGATTTCTAGAGAATGAGCATGATGACGGGAATTATTCGCGAGTTCCAGGAGAGTAGCTTTATCACTTACCTCTTCATTAGCTTTGTCTTAAATTAGCACATGTCAACTTGGGCGTTGGCAACAATTGAAAATGTACAGACAGCCACCAAAAGACATTAAGAATCTGTAAACATCTATTATATACTAAAATTTGTTTACGTATTTTTGAAATACCAAAAAATAAATAAATAGAGATTATATAAGTATGAATTTAACAGTTGCAAAAGTAGCGGTTTGGTGTGTGATTGCGTTTGGCAGAATGATTTAAAAAATTGAACCAATGAGATTTTTGCATTAAATGGCCAATGATAAATTATTTTTTGAAGAATGTTATAAATGACTATTTGCAGAAGGATGCAACAAAGGCTTTAATTTACCTTCCGATAACAATGCGTTGTTATTCAATTTTTTATTTTTTCATTGACATTTAGGAGTGTGATCAAGTATTATTTTATCAGATGGCTATATTCACCAAAAGATTTTAAGAATTCTCTGATCAGTTTAGGCGAATAATGAAAGAATTCGAATCCGTAGACTACAGCAATGGTATTAAGACAGTCATCTATTATATCGGCTGGAAACGTATGGCTTTTTGTTGATAGAATTTTCTTAATATCGTCAAACTCATGACAACGTAGTTTTTGTGGCTGGATAAGATTTTCAGGTCGTTAGACCTGCAAAATTCTTTGGTCTCGTGAGCAACATTAGACCATCATAATGGTGAAACATTGATCTGCTAAATTTAATGGATTTTCTTCATTAAAAAAATATTTCAAATTATTTTTTGCAACTTCAACTGTTCTTTTATGCACAACAGCTTTCTATGCCACCTACTAGTTCTAGCAAAACGTGGCAATGGCGTAAATTTTGCCATATTTTTTAATACCATATCACTCTCATCAACCGGTATTATTTCCGCTCATTGCAAGTACATTTATATTATTAGTGGAATGCTAAGGCTAAATTTTAGGATAGAATTCCGTTAGATTCATGTTTATTGAACATAATTTTTGTTTAAAAAATAAAGGAAAAACGTAGATAAATTATCGCAGGTTTATTTTCAAAAATGCCTTTACGCTCGTATGCATCCTCAAGTATGGGCAAATATTGCAGTATATATATATATATATATATATATATATATATATATATATATATATATATATATATAACTGTTCCATAAATGGAACAGTTATTTACACATATGGATTCTTTAAAAATTTATACGTATAAAAGTAGCACTTTCGCTTCATCTTTTCAACTGCTCTACTGCTGTACTAAAAGGAGAATTAATGTTGTTCAAATAGAATAACAGTTCACATTGAAGGTACACATAATAGATAAATCAAGACGTAATATTCAAACAGAATCGCATTGGGCTTGGAAAGTCCGTGGTAATGAAAGTGCATGAACAAATTGTTTTTTCGTGCACTGTTTTGGACAACATCTATTTATTGTTAGCGCCTCTAAATTAGGAAGTGTACCTGTACATGGAACTTTAATCAAAATTGGAGAGCCTTTTGTTGGTATGTCACATTTAGTCATAGACGTACTTGCAGCACCAATTTTATCTTGTACACCCGATGTTGGTATGTACTCCAACAAGCGTGAGCTAAGTCATTTTCTGCTTCTGCCTTATGTATAATTGTCAACACCCACAATCGCAATTATAGATAACTTTACATGAAGATTAAAGCGCAATTTTGTCTTTCACACTTGGTAGAGAAAGCTTTTTGGTGGATATGGTTAAAAATAGTTCAGCTGAAAAATATGTGAAAAATGCTGGCCTATTTTATAACAGAGATGATTTTCTTCGCTTGTTACGCTCCATAGCCGAAAAATGTAATGGAAATTAAATCAACTACGAGCACAGTTGCGTGATCTATCTGACATTTTCAAAGAACCACTAATTTTTGCAAAAATTAAGTTTTTTTTACCTTTTGTCACAACGTGAAGCATTCAGTTCATAATGAGTAGCCCAATATAAGCAAGTTTGTTATTAATTAATCGACGTATAAACTGACTTCTGCACAAAGCGAGATTCTCGCTACTGAAACCAATCTTGTATTCCTGGCAAAGGAAATTGTATAGGAACGGAAACAGAGTTTAAAACAATGCTAAATCAGTTGCCTGGTTTAAAAACGAATAATGAATGCAGCCAGAGACAGTTCAAAGTGAAGCCTGTCGACATTTTCCACCAATATCAAAATTGGACTCAGTCAATGAAATTGCCTTCGAGTAAAGTTCACATGACATCCTAATGTGAATTGGCCCAAGATTGTGATCGTGTTATCCTCTCACCAGACAAATGGTCTGGATGATATGTATTAGGTATTGTAAACCTAGTAACAAAATTGTTCAATTATGACCAAAAGGATAAACCAAAGACAGCATAAACGGAAAGTATATCGTCGTGCACATTCGTTTCGTGCTTAATGGCGACTCATCAGTTGGAGCCGGTAGTATGCCCTTTACCCACCATATATATGGATGAGGAATTTTGGAAAATAGGACCGTAAAATCTTCTTTACGAATGTGTAAACATGCAGTAGTAAAGCTAACTTCATATAAAGTCTTCGACAACGCAACTTTAAATATATAGTGGGTAAAGGGCGTAATACCGGCTACTACTGATGAGTCGCCAGTAAGCACGAAACAAATGTGCATGAGATTATACTTTCCGTTCGTACTGTCTTTGGTTTATCCTTCTGGTCATAATTGAACTAATTTGTTACTAGGTGCGCAACACCTAATACATACTTGCATATATATTAGTTTTCCACCACAAACAGTATATAAATGGTCTGGATTGGTCGTCATGTATCTTGATGAGTATATTTCTAAGGAGAATTGTGTGATTTATGGTCCGCAGTTTGAAATTGACGATAAAAGTGATGTAACAGCAATCATCTCTAAGGTCGTTTCAATAAAGATGCATTATATGTTGAAAGTGGGTCTTTTTAAGCATACTGTACACAAGCAACTGAGGCCGGTTGGAACCCTGGTACCTATATTATATGCTTTACCGAAAAGGTATACACATGTTATTCCTTTGAGACAAATTGATTCGATGACTAATACGCCAACGCATGGTTTGGCGTAGTGGTTGGTCAACATATTGAATTTGGTGAGAAATCACTTAGGTGAATACTGTTTGAATAATTCGCTTGAATTTGTTAAAGAGGTTCAAAAAATTTCAAATTTAAAAGTCTGTGGATGTGTTTGTTTGATGTTGGATCAATATTTACTAATATACCATTAAAGGAAACTATTGAGTTTCTGTGTCGGTATGTACGTTAGAATTTCCTAAATTTTAGACTGTGTGAAGCGCGTTTATAAAGATTACTTTACCTTTGTTGTTCAGAGTTTCGATTCATTTTCTAAGGTCAGCGATGCAAAGGTAATTGTGTTCCTGGAAAGGATTCGGCTTTGGCACCGTTCATGGCTGAATTTTTTATGTGAATGTTGGAGAAAATTGATTCTGAAGCGGATGATATTCTTGATTTTCTACATATGTTGCTCAAACGAAGAATTGGTGGCATATTGTGTAGATCAATACTCCATGAGAAATTTGGACAGCGCAATATTTAAATTTTAACAGTTACTGTTCATTGAAACGGAAAAAAGGTTTGGTTTAGATACTGTACAATAGGAAACAGCTTATTTGTTTGCCTGCCTTTTTGAAAACCGAAGTGTATTTTGGGTGTAGTATTCTTATCACCGGTGGATACTCAACATACTGTATAGATGTGTATAAACCTAATGTTATAACAAATCCTGTTTTGAATGTTTGCATGGTTGATAAGAGATGGTATATATTCACTTTAAATACAAGGTACAAGGCAATGAAGCGCCTACATTTTGTTCCGCATTAACATCCACTTATTTCGCAGCTGAACTAATTCTAATTACATCCTCCAACAAGTTTCCTAATGCCCAATGTGAAAGACAAAATTCCGCTGAAATCTGCATTAAACGTTATCTACAATTGAAATTGTGCCAGTGGACAATCATAGGCAGGTGGATGAAGTAGAAGATTTAACTCATGCTTGTTGGAGCGCATACCAACATGGTGTATGCAAAATAAGATTGGTGGTTCACATTTGGTCCTGTGAAAAATGCGGCATGCTAACAAAACGATTTTCAATTCTGATTAAGGCTCAGTGTGTGAATATGCGTCCTTATTTAGAGGCGATAAAAATAAATAGATATTGTCCAGAAATATGCAAAAAACTTTGTTCGTTTGCCTTATGTAGTGTACGCGATTCATTCAGTAGACCGGTTACTTCTTTATTGGGAACTCTTCACGAACTGTCCAGAATTAGCTGCAGACAGGTCTCGAACCTGGGCACTTCTGCTTCAGAATCTGTTGCTCTAACCACTGATGCACAATTTTCCATTATATACATAATAATGTTTCCTCATTAGACTTTCCTTCAGGTTGTGACTATTTTGCACCTCTTTTGACCGAATGTTCCAACTAGGCATTTCCAATCTTTCGTTACGGTACATACATCATACCACCTGAAGATGTGATATTAAATTTAAGATATATATACATATATATATATATATATATATATTTACTTTACCAAATAAAAAACAGTTTAAATCGAACTACGTAGGAAAATGTTTAAACAACTTAATTGTTTACTTTTCCTTCTTTATCCAAAGAATTATGAAGTTGGATGACAAGAATCAATAACCAATTCTCTCACATTTCAATAAAATCGTCAAATTCACATGTATGCTTGATAGCAAATATGTACATAACGTGCGAACAAAAAAAAGCAGAATCCATCATTTTTGCCTAAAAAAATAATTTTAAACTACGAAGTAACGTAAATAAATTAAGCCATTTTAAAGTGTATTTTTAAATTGTGGCATACAGTCAACCTAAAAAAGTTGTACAACTACTATACAAACGCGAAGCACTTTTAGCAAAAGAATAATCACATGATCTAACACTATAACAGTTCTACAAACGTGATTTTTTGTTTTTTTTAATTTGAGTTTGCGAGCTTGAATTAAATACCAATCCTATTTTACCTCATCAATCGCACAACATAGCAAAACTACCATCAGTCCAATGTACTGACGCATTTTGAAATTCCATGATCATCATCACATCACAACGACATGCTATGGTATGCGACTGGTTAGGTACGATGGGATGAGTGATTTAAATAAATGTTTTCATCACTTGCACAATCAATGATTGATGAATTGTTTTTTCTACATATGTGTTGCGAAAGCTGCAAAACGATCATGATCATGACTACATAGGAATTGTCCAGGCGACATTTCAGCTCAGCAAAATATATGTGAGAGCCGCGTATCTAGTTTTGACTTCCATAAATGTGTACTGCGATATGATCTCGCTAATAAGATGCAGTCATGCATCGGCGATGAACATGGAAATTCGACACACGTCAGTACGTGTGACTGACGATGGTTTTGCTACTTTGTGTGCCTGGATAAATACAATAGGATTGGTGTCTAATTCAAGCTCGAAAACTGGATTTAAATAATAATAATGGTTGTTTAATTGTCTAATTTATGCGAAACTACTAGAGGTGAAAGCCAAACATCTGATTTTCAATACATTTTATATGCGAATTGCGGTTTGATCCTCGGTAGTCTGTTTGCCGTGGTGTTCTGATGATGCCCATAGGATGTCAACAAACGTCAATACACGTGGTTGATGCTAGTTTGCTATGGTGTGCGACTGGTTATATACGATTTGATGAGCGCTAATTTCATGCCCGCAATTTTTATTAGAAGAGTTGTAGTCACCAAAAAATGTTTGTTTCATGTTATTGCGTTTGATTGGACACGAGTCACTAAAAGTAGCAATAATGTTTAGGCATTTAGCCAAACCCACCCATCATTTAAACCAGCGAGACTGGCGACAAATTGAACATAATGCAACTTTACGAGCGACATCATTATTATCATAAACAATGCCAGAAACTGAAAATCTGGATAAGAGATTAATGCTACGATTTATGTTATTACCAGAAGGCATAACTCAGGAGAAACTGACATGCCTGAAGAAACAAATAGGAAGAACATGCGTTCAGGTGGGAGCTAAAAGTTCTTAAGCCTAGGTGAAACCTTATCTAACGATAGAAAAGTAAATATATTTCAGGCATCACTTAGTTAAATTGTGAGAATGACCTATCCTCAATCACAATTCAAAACCAAAAACACATTCGACACCGAAGCCATGTGACTTGCAAGACTTTGAAGCAAATGCGCCCTGATTCATTCATGCGTGCAAACTCTGCTTAATTAAGCATTGTAGAGACTTCAATTGTGTAGTCACTAGACGTGAAGAATTTTTTAATTATACGTTTTGTTTCTGCCAGTATTGAGCAATCAGACACGATTGTTCTCCACAACTTTTGAAAATTTTTATGTCTGTTTTGCCTTTTAAGTTGATGATTACACTTGCACATCTTTGGCAAGCAACGAAGGAAGTACTACGGAAGAGATAAACACTCTGAAGGTAAGTAAGTAATTGCCGAAAAATCAATGCGGACAATTATTCTAAAGATTTACTTTTACGCCACAAAATGACATATATAAACCATAAACCAATGCCTGCTGGGCATCTATTTTAAGATAATTACTAAATAAATTGGATTATTTAAATTCTATTCATCGTGATGATTTTGCAATTTCTCGTTTTAAATTGTCGTCCATCCACTCCGTCTGGACGCACCAACTCCATTACTTTTCCTTAGCTGTTTTATTTTTTTCATAATCATGACTTTTAACTCCCACCATTTGTGGTATTATCATATTTAACTGATCGAATTATTTCTGGTGTTTTTGTGTGCGATTGTAGGCAATTAATGACTCATTATATGCTCTGATGATATCACGTCTTATTTCAATAATATATTCATTTCATTAGCTCGACATTTAACTGGGTACCTTTGTGCTTTTTAAGAATCGTATTTGCCATTTCTCGAAACTGTAAACGTCAACTTCAGTGTATTGTGGCATTTAACAAAAACAGTCAGACAGCAAATGAACAATTTACATCATGTCTCCTTTACTTCACTGAAAATGAAGAAGACAAGACAACAAGTAACGGCTTCAGTGATAGAATTTAGAGATTGAATATAGAAAAGAAAATTGTTGTCCAATATAGCCTCACTGTACATCATAAGGTTAAAAAAACTGTGATATTTCCTCTAGACATATCAACAGTACATCCTAAGAGGAATGAAGTTGAACTGCGTAACCGTGATTTAAACATGGCAGTTCCAAATGACGTCCAAAAATGTCGCAAAAATCTTTCAGATTAGGTTAAGGTGAAATTTAAATTATACTTTGCTTCACGCCAAGAGGATAAATTTAAGTCTAATTATGTAATTAAACGTCTCAGAAATAAGTTGTATGTCTAAAAGCAGATAAATAATGTGCTACGGTTCTGATGAATCAATCCAGTTTTATTAATCAAATGTTAAGTAATTCTGAAGCATGCGAAAAATAACAAAAGATCTTACTGATAGTTTACAAAGGCAAGTAAAATTATTTATCAATAATATGATTGCTCGTGAGGACTTGGATTCGATACATGGTAATACACTAATACAATGAGATACGGTTGCACCCAGAGTATATGGATTGGTTAAATTGCATAAACCTGACAACCAATTAAGAGTTATTGTCAATGTAATACTCCCCAGCATATAAAATTTCTGTGTTTATGTCATAGAATAAGAAATTTGTCCTATTTATTAGACCGTTCATTGATGAATTTTTATCAGTTAGTTGAAACTATTGATAAATGTGTACTAGATGAAGATAATAGGTTAATGAGCTTAGCTGTAGTACTGATGTGCACAAATACAACGTTACCTGAAGCCATGGAATTATTTCGACGATTCCTAGTTGATCACCTGTTAACATTAGAAGGAAGTAAAATGATGATTAGACACATTATGGAGTTGACTTGTATATGTAAGTCCTCCACTAATATTAAATTAGGAAAACAATTTTTTAAACAAACTAGAGGTGTCCAAATTGGACATTCGTTTCTGGTTCCCATAGAAACTATCCATATGCTTTTTTGGAAAATAGTGCTTCAGATAAATTGTATATACAGTTCTTGCGTAACATTACTGATCTGGAACCATAGTGAGGGTAAAATGTTAAATTTCGTAAATTTAACAAATCGAATGAGTAAGCTACAATTTAATTTTGATTGTCAAGTCAATTAAAAATGGTCAGAAATTAGAAAGCTATGAGTTTTGCAGGGATACTTCCTCGTGTTTCCTTCTAAATTACAAGTCAAATCACCCATATCGTATGAAAATTGATATCTTAAAATCAACAACAATAATAAGCCTCATATTAACAGACGTAAAGCATAGGGGTTGGAAATAGGTTTACTATGCGATATATTTACGGCCAATGGTTACACTCTCCATTTAATAGAAGTAAAATTAATACATATCATAAGAAAATTTAAATATTATTTGAGGTACATAAAAGAGGATAAATGAAAGGAAGAGTGTAAGATCATGGTACTACCGGACTCTAAATTAAGTACAAAAGTAAAATCAATAGCTTTAAAATACAATATAAGGTCCTTTTTAAAACAGTCTCTTACACTAGGCACTATACTCCATAACCACAAAGGAAAGATTGAACGCTTGAAAACATCAGGAGTGTATGAGATCCAATGCAATGATTGTACTCTCATGTATGTTGGTGAGACCATGCGCCCAATCAAGGTAAGTTGACTTGAACATAGAACTACATATAAGTATTGATATGTTGCTAATTCTAATCTTGTCCGCCACGTAGTGAAAACCGGATACACTATTAACTGGGATGATTGCAAACGTATAGCAATATGCAGTTGTAATAGGGTGACGAAATTGATTAGAGGATCTATCGAAATTACTGTAAGTGATAATATTATAAATGAAACAGCTGTGAAAATACATTTAGGTTTAATTTGGAATGCAGAATTAGCTATTGGCAGGAAAATAGGATTGCACGAGTCATAATTTTAAGCTAACTCCTGTGAAAGATTAAGTATATCGGATTAAAATTGGCTTCTTAATGAGCTTATTATCCCATTACTTGTTGATCAATTATTGAGAGTCTAATCCTTCAAATGTTTGTCCCTTAACTGTCGATTAATTTTTGGGGATCTTAGTGAGTTGAGTGCTTATTAAAGGACTTTATCTTCATTCCTCATATTGCTTATAATTTCTTTAAATAAATTTAAGAATTTCATTTTCTTACTATCACTTACTTTATTTAATATCTTAATTAAGCTTCTTCTTTTACTGAATTTGGTCAATTACCTGAGCATGTTTTTGTGTTTCTTGCTCCCAGTCTATCTATTGAAATTTTTGGTATTGCGTCATTTCACATATTAAGAATAAAGTAATTAGTCTGACGCGTGCAGGGGGTAACGTAATATCAATTGATTACAGTTTGATTAGATGGATTTGTGTTTATATTAATATTATTTTTTGAATCTTTTATATTTATATATACATTCACACATGCACATGCCTGACATGCGACTATTTGGTGATATGATTAAAGTTCTTATTAACAACGCAGTCCTAAGTAAAACTTGAGTGGTTTGAACAAAATTTTACACATGTATGGCTCATATGAATTCTAATTTTATCACTTCCTATGCATGAGGTTATTAAAAGTGTCTCTTTTATTGGCTTCCCCACCCGATGAAGTGAGAGTGACCTCAGATACGTCATTTCACAATGAGAGTATATCTCAAATTCATTTTTGGCCCCTTTTGTATCACTTAGTTGGATGAACATTGCAGTACCGGATCTGCACACACACACACACGTGCCACTCACCTATCTAGTGAAAGTCAGTCATAAGTATTAATGATATGGCTATAAGAAGTATCACAAATAAATATTAAATGATCTCGCGGGTGGTGTTAATAGTTCTTTAAACCAAGTTTGCAAGGTTGAAGTAAACACCAATCCCATTGTATTTAACCAGTCGACGAACAACATGGCAATACTACTATCAGTCACACGTTATGAGGCGTTTCGACTTTCCATGATTATCATCAGAGTTTGACGGCAAATTGACTAGCGAGGATCAAAACGATATATATATATATATATATATATATATATATATATATATATATATATATATATATATATATAGAAAGCAAAATTAGAGGTGAGAGCCGCATATCTAATTTTGCTTTCCATATATATGCATTGCGGTTTGATCCTTGCTAGTCAGTTTGCCGTCGTACTCTGATGATGATCATGGAAGGTCGAAACGCGTCAGTACGTGTGACTGACGTTAGTTTTGCTATGTTGTTCGACGACTGGTTAAATACAATGGGATTGGTGTTTACTTCAAGCTCTAAAACTTGGTTTAAAGAATATCACAGTTGTTTGTTTTTTAAACTTGTGATGAACTTCTGAGATACGAAGGCTGCCACCAAGTGCAGCCGAACTATCTCTAATGAATATAATAACAGCAACTCAGTCTGTGATATATACAAAAAAATCGGGTAATTTAAATTTTTTACTTGGTTAATTTTTTGAAAATGTATAAACATTTTTGACGGTTATAACAAAAAATCCGAATGTATTACCTTTTATTTTGGACAATATGACTTTTTCTCTTTGCCTGTGGAAATATTTCTATACTTGCCCAGCTTATATTTAATCATTGGCTTCTTTCTAGTTTTTTGATCTTTTGACTTGTTTAGCAGTCGTTAAATTAAGCCAACTGAACAAGAAAAGCTATTTATATGAGAGTTACAATTATGGCACTGATAATCTATTTGGTAGACCTAGGTTTTCGCGGTTTATCCCTACGAATGGTTTACGCTCCATCAGCATCTCGCTTGATACTCAACCAAGTCTGTGTACATATTATTTGTAGTGCACATATATCGCATGACGTCACACTCTGAATGACCGTGTCAGATTGCCTCTAATGTTGATTTAATGCGCATTCATTAAGACGGTTGCTTAAATCTGTTATTGTCGGCATTGTCTTGTGCGTGATTAGAAGCCTGAGAAAGGTACTGGAAATGAGGTACCAAAACGATTCCAGTCAACGAAGATTTCATCGTACCTCATTTCCTATGGTAAATATGAATGATGTCGAACCCATCGGAGTGAGGGTACGAGTCAATACCAAACCACAACGAAGACGAACTCAATACGTATTTGGAAATTGGGATCAGTTGGATCTCTGCGGAACTGATAGTGCAAATCTACCACTCAAGAAAGAAAACCATGAATACTCCAAAAGGCGATTGCTTAGTCGGTTTGTCTATATTACTTGTCCAAATGTATACCGCGTTTGAAGCGAAGTGCCCGCTGTTAGTGATAAGAATTTTTGTAAATACGAGAAATAATCGTGAATGAGTTTACACCTTTTGTTCTTGCTAGCTTCGGCATATCCACTTCGTACTTTATCGGCTAACGTTTTGGCTAGTACTCCACGTCTAATACATTAATGCATACGCTGTTTTTTAAAACAATGCATATTCACGAAGTCGGAGGTGTATTATTTTGACATGGGAGAATAGCCGAGGAGCCTACGCTAATAAGGCCGAACTTAACAAGCTATTTCACTTTGTAGAAGGCGTTCGGCTCTATTTGGGCTAAACCGATTAATGCGTGGTGATTCAGTAAACAGGCCGATAAAAGTATTGGTTTATTATACAAAAGTTTGACTGTAACATGAAAAAGACCATTGACGCCAACCATGATTAAATTTCACATTTTTAGATCGGTTTATACTCCAGGAAGGGATTTTGCGATTTTTTTAGATTTTGATTGGAAACTGTGTTTGGTATGGCATCAAATCGGGCTCTGTCACTATTTCGTAACAGAGATCTAATCGAGTTGTCTTCATTGCCTTCTTTTTTTAGAATGTGCTCACGGTAAGCTTGCTTATTACCCAAAAATGAAGATGCGGTTAAAAAATGAAGCTCTATAGCCAACGTTGGCTCGCCTTTTAGTTGACTTGGCCCAATGCATGTTATTTGAAGGTATAGGCAGCCATGTTTCTATGTTGCCTACACAGATGCTTCTCTTTAGGATAGATCCACTTCCTAATTAGAAATCTATCTTTTAGCGTTTTTGCAGGTTTATTTTCTACCATGAAAATGGGGCAGTAAAAAATTGCATTTCAAGAGCACATTGTCACTGGTGACTGGAACTTACCGTTTTAGAAATATTGCGTGTGTGTCTTCATGACTAGTTGGTCCATTAATTTAAATCAAAGTTGCGATCTTGAAATAATGACCTATCCAATTGCATAAATGCATTTGTCAGTAAAAACGAAGAATTGTATAATGTAGGAAAGGCAATGCATCCAGTAGATCGGTTTCATCTTTAATGGAATCTCTTCACCTACTGGCCAGAATTTTCCGCTGACAGGACTCGAACCTGAGCACGTTTGCTTCGGAATTCGTTGCTCCAACTACTAAACCACGCTACCATTGACGGTTTCAAATCTCTGATAGCTTTTTACACCAATCAGTCCAACAAAGTGGATGAGACTAACACGGTAGAAATCTTATACTGTTATGGTTATCCGGTAATGAAATATCAGTATTTACTGCTAGTGTAATGCTTTATGGTAATAAATACACTATCTGGCTGAGTACAGTCCAATTATGAATAACCATTTTGATTGCGAATCTTGTAAACCAAATAAGTCCTCCAGAAATGTGTAAGCAAAAGTATTTGGCTCGTTTATCGGAATTTTGTATGGGGTTTTTCGAGCACCAAATCTAGTGATTTTTATTATTCTTCTTATGGAATAATATTTATTAAAAGTCTGTTTATTTTATTTCTGCGTACATTGTAGTCTCTATAAGTTTTACTTTTTCAGTAAATCAGTTGAAAAGACACCGGGAAATTGCTTATTTCCAATACCTAACGCCCTATTTTCAAAAGACAGGGTAAATTTTATCTTACACTAAAAAGTAATAGTCTCCAATTCCTTTACGTAATCTTTCAGTTAACGTAAGTGCGTCTTATTTTTATTTTTGACGTTTTTAATACAATTTAAAGAAAAATACGGAAAAGTTGCTAGAAATTTGGAGATCAACAGCTGGACGATACGAAACATATTTTAATCGCACCGGTGTAAATAAGTAAGTTGAAAATCAGAAATTTTTCAAAATTGTAAAATACAATTGTGCAAGGCACGATAAGTTTTACCTAGATTTCTCTTTCTTCAGCTGAAATCTGTAGAAATATTCCTTTGCCTCATACTGCAAAGTATATATTTGTTGGCCCCTAACATTTTATAAGCAAGCAAGAAAAACACATTAACTAGACTATGTTTATATACTTATTTTAAAACTCTTCAATATTAGTCCTGACTGCTATGAGCAATTATTAACTCCACAGATGTGTTATCGAGAATTATATGCATCGAGATCCAAGAAATAAAATTAAATATAAATTTTATGGAAAAAACTGTTTTTTGACGAGGTTTTTTATAAATAGACTCTCATTAGTAACATCATAGGACGCGTGCAATTCCAATTGCTATAAAACAGATAATTGCATGCATTGCACGGACCCTGTGGCGTAGAGACTGAGCTTTTATCTTCTAAACATAATTGTCATTGGCTAATTTCTTATCGGCGGAAATTCTGAATACCCCTAAGATTTTGCCCGATATTAGCAAAGCCATGTTTCCGTAGGTGAACTGCATTGGCTACCTTATGAATTATTCATGTCTAACGGTAATATGTATATTTATATAAACTTGATATCAAATAATCGGAAATTTATTAGCCTATTGCATAAATGCTGGTGTTTATTATATTCCACCAATAACAAAAAACAGCAAAAAGCTAACAGAGCCGATATTGAAATTAATTCATTAATGTTTCTTTTAACAATCGTGTATATTCATCTAAAAATAGTTTCTAATTACAGTCTTAGAAGATAGAATCACGAAAAGGCTTATTAAAAATACTTAAGGACGAACAGCATAAATCTAAAACAAATGAGAGACAGTTTTCATTCAAAAACGTCTAATTCTTTGTCAGATTTAGTCTCGTTTGCCTTATGTACTAGCTTTGGTTACTGGACCATTTTTATATACTTATTAAAAAATTCCTCATTAGTAGCTGGGACCACTACGAGAACGATAAACCCTACAACTGTTTATTAGGTTTTGCGCATCTAGTAACAAATTAGTTCAGTTGTGACCAGAAGGATAAACAAAATACAGCATGAGCAGAAAGTATAATCTCGGGCACACTTTATATTTTGATTATGAATTTGGAAAAATAGGACCGTGCAAACGTTAGCTCCCTGTAGTTTGAAAAGTAACTTTGATAATTTCAAACACTCACGATAAATATTTAAAACAAGTTTGTGAGCTTGAGAAGAACACCAATCCAGTAGATTTTCTGAAGTAACAGGTGTTCAGAAATAGTTTTAATTTTCCATCTTAGTGAATTTTAGCATTAATTAAAATATATTGTGTTGGTTCCATGTACCTTTTTGGTATCATAATGCAGGTATCAGGTACTGACACAATAGCCATTCAAGTGGTACCCTTTACAGACTTGGTATATATTATATAGAGTGAGTTGGCTTCGAATTCGCATAGTCGAAGACTTTATATGAAGTTAATTACACTAATGCAGGTTTGCACAGTCGACAGGCGATTGTACCGTCCTATTTTCCCACATTTCTCACCCAAATATATAGTGGGTAAAGGGCGTAATACCGGTTCCTAATTATGAGTCACCAGTTAGCACGAAACAAATGTGCACAAGGTTATACTGTCAGTTTAACTGCATTACTAGAAGCAAATTAGAGCATGTAGTTCATCCTTTTCTATATCTTTATTTTAGACTTTCAAACTGGAATCAGAATGACAGTTCAAGCTCCAGTGACGGGTGCGATTATATAACATCAAATAGCGCTCCACTTGAGTATTAATGTCACCCATAACCAAGACTAAGTCTGAACTTCTTTCTCTAATTAGTAAAGAGTTTAGGTCGAATGAAAAAAAATAATTCAATTATTGATTGAGTACACATTTATATAGACAATTGCACTGTGCAACTGCCCCGCACATTTTTACCTAATACATAGTGGGTATCCTTTACCGGATTGATATATATATATATATATATATATATATATATATATATATATATATATATATATATATAATTTATAGGGAGTTGGCTTTGGAGTCGCATTGTTGAAGACTTAATATGAAGCTAGCTTCAATACTGCAGATTTACATATTCGTATAGGAGACTATACCATCCTTTTTTCCCACATACCTCACACAAAAATATAGTGAGTAAAGGACATAATTCCGGCTCCTACTGATAAGTAGTGAGTAAGCACGAAACTAATGTGCACGAGATTTTATTTACCGTTTATGTCGACTTTCGTTTAGTCTTCTGGTCATATTTGAACTAATTTGTTTCTAGGTGCCCGACACCTAATAAAAAATTGCATATATATTAGTTCACCGCCACAAACTTTATCAAAACACACAACTGCTTTCGCGAGGATCACATGCCTCGACATCAAAGCAGTACAATGAAGTGCAAGTCTTATTAAAAAGAAACTATATTTTGACGAGGTTTTTCATAATTTGGACTCTCATTGGTTTCACCATAGGACGCACACTATTCAAATTACTATAGAAAATATAATTGCATGAGGTGGCGTAGAGACTGAGGTTTGCACTTCTAAGCATAATTTTCATTGGCTAATTTATTATCAGCGGTAATTCTGAATCAACCTGAGATATTGCCCGATATTAGCAAAGCTATTTTTCCGTAGGTGAATTGCGTTGGTTTCCTTATGAATTATTTATGTCTACCGAGGATATGTGTATTGATATAAATTTGATATCAAATGATCGAAAATAAATTATCTCTCGCAAAAATGCTAACGTTTACTAAAATCCACCATTAACCAAAGACACCAGTGGTTAGTACGAATAGTGTGGAAGGCTTCGGCGTGATCGGACGAGTTAGTATCCAGCCAACATGAGGTCGAACTCAGTGCGTACTCGGAAATGAGGATTAATCAGATCATTGCGGAACTGAGAGGGCTAATCGACCACCCACAAACAAAAATTGTGGATACGTTAAATACGATGATCACACGGCGCAACAACTGTCAAGAGATATTGCAACGCTTTTTGTTTACCTATCTGAACTGTGAATTAAGTTATCGTTATTGAATTTTTATGATGCATAATATTTATTGTTTATATTGCTGTCCGTTTTTTAATGGAATGCGCTTGATTTATTCTGATGATACACTTGGCATACATCAGTGGCTGCGCACCACACAAATTGCAATTGGCAACAACATTGTTGCTAATGAAGAGGCGTTAGTTAGACAGTTTCGATGTTGAAATCGTTTGGTTATTGATTTTCTCTTGGTCGGGATTCAATTTTTACACTATGTGCTGAAAGTGTGAACCAGTATATCCTTACCACGTTATTCACATATTTTTCATGTGATAGACGGGTGTTTTAATTTGTTTGAGAGATTGGTGAGATGCGATGAGATCGGTGCTTTTCTCCAGCAGGCAAACTGGATGTAAAGAAGTGTTATCACCATCCGCGCGATGAATGATTATTTAATTGTCTAAATGAAGCTTTCTTGGCTCATAAAACTTACAGACGTTTTGAGGCACTGATATTTCCAAAGAATTTGACTTACCGTGTTACACGAACGCGGTTAACCGTTTCTGTGTCAAGTCCATTATGCTTCAGGCACGTATGTCGATTTTAGAATCCATTTCTTTATGCTTGAACGAAGTTCTAGATAATGAATTTCTAGTAGTGGTGATTTTAGGCCAATTACACTGGGCTTGTGGCATTGATTCTTTATTGTGTTTAAGTTTGTCACTTGCAGTCTTATTTCTAAAGATTAATGAATGACTGTTAAGGTATTCTGTCTTGGCGTTATGTAATACACTTAATTTTGTTTGGTCAGCATTATGTCCTAACTCCGGAATGTGATTAGCTAAAGCTGAATTGTATGTAGGTGTAATCTATTGTTCTAGATACTGATCAACTCGTCTGACTATTTGCTTCCCTGTGTGGTTGGTATACTGACTGAATGAATAGATTCTTAATTGGCTTCTAGTGTCTTATTTTGACTTATTCTCTATTAATTGGTTACAATAGAGCTGCGTAATCTTGCACTGCCTTACGCTGTCTTCAATACCCATGTGTGATAATCATTGGTATTCAACAATCGATTTCAATATATTTGTATGTAACCATATTACTGGTATAATCTAGGCTTTGCATACATAGCTAATGCATTCAATCTATTCTAATATTCTTTTTTCACTATTAGAGGAATTCCTTAGTGATAGCCAGGAAAGCTACTAGCTGTAATCGAATCTACTTCGAACCAGTTCAGGATTATAAGCACCTCTTCTACAACGGAGGACCCGATTATTTTAGGCAAATCTAAGATTTACATACGATATGTCTGATATTGATGGCTTAGCCGCGTACGCAAAACATTGTTTAAAATTTGAGTAGGCCTAATTTGGTTTTTCTGCAGGTGGAATCTCTGTGGTATCCCTTTCAACCTACAGCTTCAACGAGGCCGCCTTGACCTTATTGACTAATTAATTATTACTAACCGTGACTTACAATTTGTCGCAAATTTGTATGCAAGTAGAATTATAGTCTGCTAAATCATTTACACTGTGTGTCTCGAATTTCAAATCTAAACTATAACGAGTTCAGAAATTCAATTAAACATTAATCGTTATCAAGTTGGTTATCTTTAATTTTTTCTAACGTTTCATGCACAACAGTGATACTTGCCCAGATAATAATAGAGTACATTCGACGCTAGATTCCAGGTTGGATGACAATGCGAAGGTCAGGCCGACTGCACCGCTGAAACATTCTTCATTTAGTCAGGAGCAGGTGGCTAACTCTTTAGCAGAAGACACATTTTTCACAGAGAACGAAGAAGAGAAGTCCAGCCCCTCATTGCGTGACAGACACACTGACTTCACCTCTTGTGGACAGTTATTGGAAAACAAGAGCCAAATCACATATAGTGGCTACAAAGAAAATGCAAATACGTCGGCAATGTATTCATATACACCGCGATCAAATATCATTGACAAATTCAACCAATATCCTGCTGTTTTAAATGATAATACTACTAACACGTTACGGACAAATGCTGGAAAATCACAGCCTCTTGAGTTGGGGCCAGCGACAATTCAACGTTCTGACGAGGCTTCCATCGATGACTATTCCAACTTCAAAGCCTGCACTAGCGTAAGCAATACGGACCACATCAGTTTGTTCTTGCTATTGTTGATATTGTTGTTTTCAACGATATTTCGCAGTTAACCAAATCGTACTAAGCACTTTAGCTGTTTATTCCCAGAAATGTGTTAACAGCACGTACATTAAAGCCATCGAAGTAATGTTTTGGCTCCAAGATTTCAACACATATATTGGCAAATGAAATCATATATGACAATGGGATGCAGAAAGAGAAAACTCCACATGTAGTATAATTAATTTATGTATAGATCACTATCAATTAAAAAATTGTCGCCTAACTTGTTGAGTCTGAATTGTGTCTGATGCAATTTGTGTAGATAATTAAACGATTCCCTATTTAACTAATCTCTCTCTCCATCTCCCTCTCTCTGCATTTGAACTTTGTTTTTTTAGGTGTTAAATTTTTTCAGTATCTATAATTGTCGGTACTTAGGCATCAAATGCGAAATTAATTTTTCTTGTATTTAAAAAAAATTGTTCTACCTTTTCTGGCGGGAAATGCGGTACGAATTTTATATAAGATCTTAGTTTAAAAGAATCCACCGTGCTTTGGCCCGTTTTGGATAAAACGTAATCATTAGCGTTCATTCTGTCATGTTTTGTATTTGAAATATTTCGGCGTAAATTGTCGCATGTCTTTATCCACATCCATACGATTACTCAATCTGTTAATTAGCACGATTAAACTCTTTTTTATGCAGGTTTATATAAGCTGACATTTCATTTTATTTACCAGACAGATAAGCATCACACATATTTGTACACTTGTCTTTTTAACATTAGTGTGCATAACTAATTGTATTCACATACTCGCGTTCACTTAACTAGGTGAATACGAACCACCGCGTTTTCATTTATTAATTCGCGCATCAACTTTAACTAATATTTATTTGTTTATTTCTTTCTTTGGTGGTTATTTATCGGTTATTTACACCGCCAACTCAAGCTAGTAAGGTTGTTGACATAGTCTGGGAGCATAGAGCAAAGTACAATTTTGTAGATTGTTCTACGGGGTTGCGCATTCCGTTCATCAACGTCAACAAAGATTAGATCGTACCTCATTTCCAGTGGCTAGTACGAATGATGTCGGTCTTTCATATTCGAAGGATAAAATCATGTCTACCAACCTGTGTAGACTAATATCTATTTCTAAGCTCATTTTTTGCTTTAAATAGGTGCGTGGACTTACACAAATTCATTTGATTACTATCAATGCATGAAAGTTAATAAACTCCTTATGCATTTATGGAATAAATTTTCTTCTTTTATTGAAGGAGCTTATTATCTAGAGTAGGAGATTGTAGTAAAACTGCTCGAATGTTGAATTTTAATGCTTATGACTTAACTTTTCGTCAGAGTTTAAGGTCAGGCAATACCACCATCACATCGTCACCTCTCGCATTATCTGGTTTTATGTTTTCATTTGGAATTTAACTTACGATCTCCTCCACTTTTTATGCATGAAAAGATTTTGAGTCCGATTCGCGCTTGCAGACATCGTAACTATGACTGATAAGTTTCCAAATAGAAAAAAACAATGTTTAAGTGTGTAGTGTGGAGGCTCTGGCCCTATTTTCTGGCGAGCACCTCATGATGCAAGGTTTGCGTTTTTCTAAGTTTGGCGACAATCTTCTGGCCTGTTGCAAACATAATGTCGCCTGAAGTTCAACGAGTTAACATTACCATCGAAGTCTGTTGGGCCAAATCCGATAAGCACATCAGTTAGACCCTTAATGTTCTTTAAATTAAGCTCGCCATCTATAGTAAGCAGTAGTCGGTTTTATTAAACCATATAAGTATGCCACGCAGATATGTAAACTTAATTTGAAGCCACAACCCATATCCCACACCCCACATTCCAAACGAGTTTAATCTGGAAAAGGATTTACCGCGGAAAGCATTAATATTGAATAACATTTCCATGGTCTTTACAATATGAATGAAATGGAAAACATATTCGTCATATATATATATATATGATTTTAACCAGAATTTTAGAATTAGAAATTGTGTAAGCTCTAATGTTTACGAGTTAATTTGCTGATATTTATAATTTTACGACTGCTTTTATTCTAAAATATTTTTGAAGAGCTTGTTTTCGGCTTCTCACGCACAATTCTCTGACAACGTGACCAGCACAGTCGTTGGTGGCCTTAAAAGACAGGATGCACAACAGACAATAAAGGCTTTGAGAGTCGACCAAACAATTTCTGGCAACGTGACGAGTTCGATGTCAACAAGTATTTCTGAAAACGAATTAATTGATGAAGTTGTGGCGTTAAAAAGCGATACTACTCGTCGAAATTTTGACAATCAAAACCATTATGGGGAATATGGAGATTCAACAAAATGTTTCGAGGCCTCACTTCAGCCAAAGCAGAATACTCTGAAGATTATTCCATCAGCTGACGCCACCACTTGTAATTTGGTTGAAAGCTATGCTGCTATTGGTCCGTTAAATCCAGTGCCTTCGCAGGCCAATAAAACAATGAGTGATGTATCAATTGTCGAAGCTGAACTGATCAACGAAAGGAAGTTTTCAAACGCGTCTAGTTTTAACCTCACTTGGCCCAGTAGTCTGGTGTGTATGAATAAATCGCTTCTGTCAGATCCAATCAGCATTGATGAGTCACCTCTACGGCAAGAGAGCCGACAACAGCCAACCACATCTCCAACAAAGACACTGCAACAACCTGAATGCTTAACTGTTGTTGGAGGGACAAATAACAGAATCTATACAGCTTCATCAACGAGCACTTCTGTTTTACCAGACAAAGTAAAATTTAGTGACTCCAACAGAAAGTTGGAGTACAAGAACACTACAGAGAAGGTAATGCGATTAAAATGTTTCTGTGCAAAATTATAATGACAAACAGACTGTTAAACAATCGCTGGCTACTTGGGTGATTTTAAAATTACATTATAATCAGTTAGCGAGCTAGAGACAATCACCAATCTTATTGTATTTAAACAGTCACACAACATTGCAATAATACTGTCAGTTACTCGTACTGACGCCTTTCAATCTTTCATGATAATCAGCGTAGCATGACGACATATCTGATTTTCCATACCTCGGATATAAATTGAGGTCTGATCCTTGTTAGTCAGTTTGCCAGCGTGCTCTATGGATGACAATGAACGATCGAAAGTCGTAGGAACGTTTTATTAGTAGTGGTTTTGTTATGCTATGCGACTGGTGAAATAAAATTAAATTTTTGTTTATTCCAAATTTGATAACAGGATTTTAAGTAATAAAATTTACTTTTTGTAAGCGATAACATGCCGTTTTTTAAACATTACCTTGCTTTTTACTTGATTCAGTTTCTTTAATGGTTTTATGGTAGTAATGGTTTCTCTGCGCTAACTAGCTATATTTTGATAGACTTTGCGTGTATTTTGCGTTTTATAGTGTTATATAAGTAACCTGTTTAAAATAAGTTTTTATGCATTACGGACACGCCCTTCAACTTTACTTTACTAGTTTTTATAAGTTGATTATAAAACGATGGAGAAGTTCATATTTATGTCAGGGTTGAATAAAGTGTGGTTGTAAGAAATTTACACCTTGAATTTCGAAATATTTGTTAGCATTTTAAATATATTAATAGGTAAACATGTAACATTTATTTGTTTGTACTCATCTAGACCGAAATATATTATTCGTATACAGTGAATGAAACAAAAAAATCGGGATATGATGTCTTGTTGCTCGCTTACATTTGTGGTTCACACTTTGCTATAGAAAATGCAGAAAAATATTAAAAGAACAATATAATTGCGCGAGAATCTGTATTGCATCAAAGTTTTCCGTTTCACAACTTCCTTATCAATGTTTGGCACTCCAAAATAAGGATTTAAATAATAAACTTGCTAGTTTATTGTTTTTAGAATAAATTAATTAAAACATTTCTTTTCTTTAAACCAATTTTGCGAGCTTGAAGTAAACACCGATTTAATTTTATTTAACCAGTTGTCGAACAACATAGCAAAACTACCGTCAGTCGCACGTACTCTCCTATGTTGTTCGACGACTGGTTAAATACAATGGGATTGGTGTTTACTTCAGGCTCGCAAACTTGATTTAAGGAGTTGTTACCACCACCAGCGCAATCAGTGATAGTTTAATTAATGTAATTAAAACGTCTTATTATGTGAAGGATGGAAAGCACCAGATATCTTGACGAAACAGAAGAACCGCGTCAGATTTATTTTGACCAAACTACAAATTTTATGCAACCAACGTGGTTTCATTTTGATGTATGTAAATATTGTATATAATTATATTTACCTGAATGCTTAACAGTTTTAGATTCACCCAGATACGTGACTAACGATTGTCAGGCGTGACGTTAGTAGCTATTATGTGATCAGCTAGTCAGGAGTATGGATGAAGGTGTCTAAAAGTGGCTTTTCGCTTTTATTACTATTTTGTCTTTATTTGGTGCGATGAGCTGTAGACTGGGGAAGGCACTGAACAATAAATAACGATACAAAATATGAACTGTGAAGAAAAAAAATTTTTGAGCCTAAACAGGGATCAGGTAATTTTGCCATACAATATCGCGCACAATCTTTAAAAAAACAGTGGTAAGTAGTTGTTCTATGAAAGAAGTTTATCACCAAAATACTTAAAAGCTTCCGTCGGTGTCTATATTCATATTCTTTCATTTATGTATTAGTTTTTGTTCTGCAAAAGGCACTCGACAACAGTCAACTTCTTCTAATAACGATTTCCCAGCTTAAATTGTGTGCAAATTATTCTCCTTCAATTTTATTAACTTATTTGTTCAAAATAATAAAGTCAATTGTGTTGGCAAATAGTTCTGTTCGAACGCGCGGCGCTAATCATTACTGTTGTCGAATGGTGGTGGGAGATTGTGCCCATTCCTCCGCGAGCATGAACGGACTGGAAATAGGCCGCACCTACGAACTGGAGACTTTGCGCAAAGAGAGCACTGATTTGAAACACTACAACACGCTATTGAGCACAATGATTCAGGTTGGTGAAGATGTGCACCAATTTAATTTTATGGCAGTCGGTCATGTTTTTTTAACATGCCTCTTTGAAGGCATGTTTATAGATTAAACACGTTGATTATACTGAATAGTGATTACTTTTTTGAATTCGCGTAGACCATTATGATAGCCCCACGCGTGCTGATCCGATATTCTCGGAAACACTTATTAAAGGAAAACTCGCTGCTGTGGGTCGATACTCTGGCATCCATGTCGGTCCTAATTATAACCAGGGGCACATTTTCAGCGTAAAGTGTTGCCTCTGCAAAATATTCTTCCGTCAGAGTACGGCCTCGGTATCCTACTTAGTCGATCGAGTGCCACTTCGCAAGTTCCGTCGGGTAGGCTTACAAAAACTGTTTGATGTTCCTCGTACACCTTCTTCATCCGATTCGGGCTTTCCTTGGCAGGATGATGTGCACCGCAAAAATTACATTATATGTAATAATTACTCTTTTTAGCTTCTATAATGCCAGACATTCTAGGTTAATTGAAGGCAAGTTAGAAGATTTAGGTGCAATAAACCTTCACTATGATTTCAAATTATATTTCAACGAAAAATAAATATTAAATTTTTTTGATAAATTTGAGTTTGCCAGAATCACACCTCATACTCACTGTGTGTCTAGCTTGACAAATGTGTGACTAAATGGGGATTAATGCATAAATTTAGCATTTTGAAGGATTTTATAACAAAAAATCAATAGTCTATTAAGAGCCTATTAATGAATCTGGAGAAATAACTTATGAAGTGTTAAGCGCGCGTGTGCGACTGTTTTTGATCTGGCAATTACTTTTCCGTTTACGAGCCAGCCAGTTCTTTCCGACTACCCTCTGTGGTGTCCCTCCTCCGTTATAACTGGTTAATGAACGTCAGTTGCACTGGCTGATGCCTTGTTTGAGATGGTCGCTTGTATGTCCTGCTAACAAGGCTTCTGGGATTATTCCAGCGACCCCTTAGCAGCCTTCTCCAACAGAGCACCAGCGAACGCAATTGGGGTTCCATTATTTGATAGGTTGGTTATGGTGCATCGCAGAGTGGCTGGATATAACCAGTCTGCTAGTAAAGATTGCATAGTTAATCGCCTGTTTTAGATGTACAGTGGGCATAGTTTACTTCAAAATATTGAGTTTAGTAGTCAATTGACATATTTATGTTGGAAAGTTTGGGATTCAATCGGAATAACCGGCAGTTGACGAGCAGCTTATGAGTACAAAAGTTAATTGCATTGAAATTTTTTATAACTTTTGATCATTATCAGTAATGCGCAGTTGATACATTTTATACGTTCTATTTCGTGCTATAATTAACTTTTGCATATTTACTTTTGATTTTTAGAATCTACAAGACGAGATGCATCGTATGCAATTTGTTTCTGATAGTCAGGTAACTGGTCGTTGCTTCGACTATAAATAATTTTGTAGTGCAATCTTTGATTTTTTACCATTCCATTAATTCTGATCTGATTTGTCATTGCGATCTTAAACTGAAACAGTTAGTTGAGCCAAGTTTGCCTACTTGAAGCAAGCATCAATGGCATTGTTTAACCAATTAAAAGACTTAGCTAAACGGTCGACCGTTAAATGTAGTTCCGAGTCTCAGCTTCTTCTATTCGTCATCAGAGCAAAACGGCAACCGGGCCAATGGTGATTCGATCGGAATTTATATAAAGTATATTTAAAAATAGGTAAAAAGTTCTTTAAATCAAGTTTGCGTAATACAATATATTTCTATATACCATATATATATAAATATATATATATATAATCATTGTTACGGACATATAATAGACACTTAATGACATGCATATATTTGGTGAAGTATCAAAATCGATAAGAGTAGTTGTTCGAATTTTTGCTTCATCAAATTATCGCAAATTTATTATTCGCATTAAAACATGTACACAAAGACACTCACTTTAATTTGGATCAAATGGTTCGAGTTGATAATGGGCTCATGTCTTGCAAACAAGTTTCTTCCTGGTTGTAGCGTTAGTTACCAGGTTGCAAAGAGCTTAAAGATCGCTTTGCATAACTGAAAAGGTTATCTAAATGGTCCCGTATCTCTCATATTTGTATAATAAGCGACGCGCGTAATTCTTGTGTAACATTGAGGCAATTGAGCAATTGTATATTTGTCTCTTTGGTTGCGAAGAGCTAACATTTATGTAGTTTTTATTAGGCGTGACTAACTTAGTAGCTAGCTCACATGAAAACAGGGTATTAACCAAAATCAACTTAACTGGAAATGGTAATTTTATTGGCGCATACCTTACATATTTGCTGGCGACTCACTATGAAGTGTCGGTACTTTACTCCATACCGAGAATATTATTGGTTAAACGTTGTAGGACGAACGGTTCGTGCAGCATACAGAGACGACTTTACATATAGAAATTCATAGAGTGACTTAAAATCGTATCTTATATATATATATATATATATATATATATATATATATAATATTCAACGATACTTCTGAGTAGTTCCCTTAGGAGAATTCCCTCAGTGTTAACCGTAATCGTTTCTTATATGAGATTTAATATTTCCAAACTCATCGGTTAATGTATTCATCAGTCTCGCTAACTTGCGAATCAGTTCTTCAGTGGAAGAAAGGTGTGCCATATTTTTCTTCGCGCACTTTCTTTTTTAGGCATGACTATGTATAGGTCTTTGTTTGTACAAGGCGCACCCCGTAAAGAGAGCACATTTGTAAAATATTTTGTTGTTTGTAATTAATGCCTGAGGCTCGGCATCCACCTTCAAGTCTTGCGTTACAGCAGGTTGCTTCCACGGCATTCATGACAGTCCAAAATGTAGCTATTGGCACGTTCTTAGCCTCAGGGGTTACCACTGAAAAATCACCTTTCCTCAGGGAAGGCGTTGGTACCATATTTGGTCGACCGAGTACCACAGCGCAGAGTTCGTCAGGTATGTTTTTAAAAACTGTGTTGTGTGGAGTCATCACGGCGGAACATTTTTGATTGTGTTTGGCGCTCGCTCAGCGTTCGAAAGTAACAAATCTGAGCGAGGGAATGCCTTACATCATGGTTCTTGCACCAATGATTAAATTACTTTGGCTCAATTTGTGCGCCCTAGACAGAAAAATTTACTTGGGTTGCGCCAAATTAACTGATGCAACGTTTTTTTGAGAATCTCATTATTTTTTATGTCGTGACTTACTTTCAAGGTACAAACTGGATCCACTTGGTAAATTTATCTACTACGGTGAGCACATATTCCGTCCCGCCAGTCG
Source organism: Eudiplozoon nipponicum (assembly GCA_029291075.1). Classification (NCBI taxonomy): domain Eukaryota; kingdom Metazoa; phylum Platyhelminthes; class Monogenea; order Mazocraeidea; family Diplozoidae; genus Eudiplozoon; species Eudiplozoon nipponicum. The sequence continues at coordinate 15,193 of JAQBSW010002474.1, read as the reverse complement.
CCACAGGCAGTAAGCCTATAAAACCAATATGCAATAATTGATTTTATGCTTTGGCATTAAAATCATTAGGGTGACCTTTTCTATTTTCTGTATTTGGCAATAGCGGCACGATGTCCCCTTTTGACAATAGCTACAAATATTTCCCCGTGCTTTGTCTATAACACCAATATTTAAACATTCCGATTAGGCGCCCAGCGCCGGAATTTCCAAACGTCCCATGCCAAAAGTGTTCATTTCTGTGTGCATGAACACCACCAAAATTATTGTACTCTTTGACCTTTCTTCCTCGCCAGTAGCCCATTTTTCATGGTGAAAGCTCTAAATTGTATGGACAACGGTTTTCTTGACAGGTGGTATCAATTCTCTATTATTCCGAAATCTTCATAAGTTGTGTAACTCGCAAAAAATAAATTCTTCTAAGTGCATTGGCTGCGGGATTCTTAATATCTACTCGATCGTGAATTGTTACATCGTATTGTTATAGCTCTTTTATAGGCCGATGTACTCGTTTCTACTCAATTTATGGTGCCGCCCATATACCTGTGCTTTGTGATCGGCGAAGACGTCTATATGCCCACCAACGACAAAATTTGTTCACTTCCGTTGAGCCATTTTATTGTTTGTAGTTTCTCTTCGGTGACGAAATAATTTTACTCCACCATTTTGAGTGTGCGGCGCATATATTTTGCACGGTGTCTATCGGCTTGTAATACTTGTTTTAAAGCGTATACGCTGTTTTGGCCTCCTCTGTCAATCTATGCAAAATGTCAGAACTAATTAGCATAGAAAAGAAACTTGGAGTTACTGCTGTCCTCGCAAGTTATTGGTTATAGGAATTCATCATATGAATAAACCAGCGTAAATAAATTTTATGATGATCACCGCACAGCTCTTGACATATTATACAATCAAATTGCGTAGCATGTATCTATTTCCAGAAACTGAGTTACCTAGGAACCGCACTTGCTGACTTAGCTGTACTTTCTCAGGATTAACATAGTAGCGTCATTCTACGACTTTGAAATCATCTTCGGCAACTGAGTTCGCAATTTATGTTCGGTAGTTGCCCGATTAATATCCGTTTATAAATCAATCTCTTATTTATTGGAACATCTTAATTGTGTTGTTCAGACCGATTGCTACGCGAGTAAATTGTAAATGACCTAAGAGTACCTGCACTTCCTATTTCCGGCAATCTTTGGTCTAACGCTTATTTGCCAAGATCCGTGCTTTAGTTAAAGCACTAAAAACCACTTACCACCCGTTAACTGCAGGTAAAGATCGCTCAGGACACGTATGTGACACGGTTCAGCTTTAGTGATAGTGTTTAATCGCCGAAAGTCAGCGTCAGGTCGAAGTGGACCATTGTGTTTTGTAAAGTAAACAATAAAAGCCCGAAACATGGATGAGGATTGTTCTAGAAAGCTGGCATTTTTCGTCTCTTGCATTGCTTGAGTAGACGCCGAAAATTTTTGTAGGAGCTCCATATATTTTTGATGATTCGTAACAATCCTTTAACTCTATACACAGTTTAATTCGATCGGGAGTGGGCCTGGGAAATTCGTCGCAATCTGGAGACTGGAATACAGTGTCGTATTGGATTCAAAGTCCTTTTCCACCACTCTGGCAGAATTCACACCTCATACTACTGCAGACTACCGTATATAGACAGAATGGGACTCTGGCTCTTTGGCCTAGAAAGGCATTTGTGTTTATATTTACAATTAAATGTCTTTATCCATTTGTAAATAAAGTCTTAGCCCACAAGTGTTGTCTGGATGTTCGCTATATTAAATGCAATATGATAGATAATTTTATTTTTTTAAAAGTTTATGCGGCATTCATCCACAACCAACATCACCGTGGCAGGAGTCTGGCACATAGTTACTCTTGTAGGTCGTACTCTTTTTATAGGACAATGTATGAGAAGCAAAATAATATCGGCTTCAATAAACAATTCTATAATGAAAGGCTTTCAGTTAAAGCATTCTACATATTTAACTTTAATAGAGATCCTTGTTTGCAGCAAAATCACCAAGACTATTACAACGCATGCAAAATAAACTTGATGGCATCATGTGATTGTAAACCCTGCAATGAATCCGTTAGCTTGGAAAACCATTGCGAAATCTGTGCAATGATGTCAGTAGGAAACTCATTCGGCAATAGGCTCAGTCTGTATAATTCAACAGGCGCTTCTTGAGGTCGGGCACGGAATTTAATAAGCACTCGGAGACCTAATCGAAGTTAAAATTGTACTGCTTCCGAACAATGCACAAATAATTTATTTAAATCAAGGTTGCCATCTTGATATATACACCTGCCCTATTACGTACATATATTTGTCATTATAAACTAAGAATCGTATAATGTAGGAAGGTCAATTCATCTAGTAGACCGGTTTCAACTTTACTGATGTACTGTCCAGAACTTTCTGCGGACAGGATTCGAACCGGGGCATTTCTTCTTCAGAATCTGTTGCTCTAACCACTTTAATCCATTAATTCCTTGGCGGCTATGCGTAAAATTGGTTTTCTAACGAGAAATCCGGCGTAAGCCCGGCGTCTTAAAATTTGTCGAACCATAACTTTGGCTTTCCAACATTCAACGGTGCCACATAGGCTTCAATACCGATCACTGTTTCAAATAACAGACTGATTTTGATGCGAAAACTGGCAGAGGTTCCTGTGATGCCACATTGGTTCGGTTGTCTTTATTTTGTTCGCCCGTTTTAGTAGAGTCCCTTATGGTTATCTTATCGATGTTAACAATGATCGTTTCCTCCCAAAAAGACTAACTATTTCCTAACTCTTTGGTTAAGGCATTCATCTGTCCCACTAGCATACGAACCAATTCTTCTAAAAAAGAACGATGAAGAATATTTGCGCTTTGCACACTTTCTTTATTAATCGCAAATATATATGATATTGCTCGTTAAATTTTTGCTACGTTTGTAAAACAAATTTGCACAATAATTGTTTGTTTATTATAAATGCCGTGAGTTCGACTGCTGCCTCCGGCATTCTCTTTTATCTTCAGCGTGTTGAGAATGCAATTATGTTGTGCAATTCTTCGGCATTTAATTGTGCCTTAAATAGAGCCAATGCGGCATTCACGGCTTCAAGGTTGTCTGCCGCAACAGTCTGCATTTTGGAATAGAATACATTTAGTGGAAAACGAGGCTAACAACCGTTCAAATAACCTTCTATAGATAATTACCCCATAATCCGACTCTAATAGACATCCGTTATCACAATTATGTAGTCATATTGATGTAATTCAATTAAATGTGTGCATTTAATATGATTTAAGTGGTAAAGGATGTACGTAAATGTTGTCAATGCGCTCGCAGTAAAAATTATTCCACGTAGACCCAAAAGAACTATCTATTGTGAAGATAAACATAAGGTGCAATGCATGTATGCTTTGGTTGTGGACTGCTCATTATTTAGAGTCAGCAGTGAGCTTCAATCGTAAAGTGTTTGACAAAGTCTTGAGTGTCTGTCGTATTACTGGCTGCTAGAGCTGAGTAGCTCTTAGTCACGAGACTTGCGCATCAGACATTCTTTTATTGTTTAGGTAGATTCTGGCTTATGCACCTAGTTAAATCAGAACTAAGTGTTTAATTGATGTATCATGCCCTGTACATTCAAGTGTACCTTAATCGCTTAACATCATTTTCAATTTAACATTAAACCGTTATAGTAAAACATGATGACGTCATAGCAACATGATTAAATTAGGTCAATCTATTTTACCTGTTTTATAGAGCAAAAATTTTCATAACCGCTTTTTTTGTTGACGTCCTATGTACTGTTAATTGCTAACTTTGAATACCATTGCAGTAGTCTGACTATATGCCACTAAAATTGTTTAATAAGGTCAATGTTTACTTGAAAAATAAAATGTAAAGATTGGAGAAGCAAAGGCCGTTATTGTGCAAATGGGCGAACGTATGAATCTAGTCTGTGCCGAACGCGACAATTTACAACTACGAATGGCAAATATTCAACTGCAGTGCAGCCAACTTGTGCAGGAGTTAAACTCTGTGGTAGGTGCAAAGCCCACATTCATCTGCTTTTTGCATTATTACAAATTTCAGAAAAGAATGAGCTTCAATATTTGAGCATTTTTCATGCGACAATTTACATTGGCCCTTTTTAAGGACATTTTTTCTTTTTACATTAATATGACTGGTTTTTAGTGTAATATTGCACCTCATTCGTGGTATTTTTTCCAAGTTAAAAACTTTATTCATTTTGGTTAATAGATTGATTTTTATAGAACGATGACTTGTTGTTTTATTGCACAAATGGTCAGTCACTGCCTAGCAAAACACAGTGCCTACTTAGGCCTACCTCGTATCTTTCTGTGGACGTTTGTCGTCGCGTGTGTTCCATATTGAATATTAGGCTTGGTTTTCCGGGCGAAGTGTGGAATGATAATTGATAAAACTAAAAGAACCTAGCTAGATCCAGTTACGAATATTATTGTGCATATCTTTATAGGCGGTGGTGAGCGTATATTCTTGACAATCAAGAGCAACAACTCGTTTTAATCCGCTAATCCACGAGTATAAGAACTAATTCGCATTCTTCCTAAGATCATGAACATCACGATAGAAAATCCCATAAGTATCATCAGATTGACAGCTCGTCATCCCATAGCACCAAATAGCCCACCAATTTACGCCCGAGCCAGACCATATGACCAGAAAAATTTGCAGGCAACCAAGGTTATATTTCATCAGACACTTGAGGACAGTATCATGCGTCCTAGCTCAAATACGTGGGCATCACCAATATAACTGCAAGCCAAACAACAAGCTGGCGATTGGAAACGATGTTGGGATTACTGTGCACTCAACTGTGTTACAACTCCTGATAGATATCCGATAAAAATTGCCAAGGATATCATTGACGATTTAGTCCAATGCAAATGGTTCACTGTGCTTGAACTTAATTCATATTGCCACCAAATACCACACAACGAAGAGAGAATAGCAAGAACTGCTGTCATTACTCCATTTATTCTACAAGATTGTACTTGTATGCACTTTGGTATGTGCGATGCATCACAGATATTCCAGATATCCAGGACAAGGTATTCAGGAAATTTCCGCGCACCATTCTCAAAATGATGATATAATCATAGTCTCCGATGATTTGGAACAACCGATATCGAATAGACTCTCGCTCGTATTGATAAGTTTGGTCTCGTCTTAAACAGTGATGTGGAAGCCATGGTATGCAAAATTGTCGGAGAATTTTCCAACCAAGTTTGGTTCTACCCATTGGAAATATTCTAATAATACAATATTTATAAGTAATAATTTGTCTGACGCGTGCAAAGGGTAAATTAATATCTATTGACTGCAGTTTCATTTAGATGTACGTACATGTGTATCAAAATAATTTAACCAAGTTTTTTAGTTATGCATACACATACACATGCACATGCGTGGCGTGCGCCATCAACGGTTATTAACTAATCTATCTTGAGTACAACCTAGTGGTTTGAATTGTAATTTAATATGTGCATTAGTCTTTCGGACTTCTGGATTTATCACTCATGGCATGTTTTTATGACGAGTGTTTCTGAATTATGGGTCTCCCCCATCTCAGTTACGTCATTTACATTGAGTGTGTTAAAAAAACGAATAGTTATTGCATGCAATTGATAAATTATTATTCAGCCACTTTGGTCGAAATTAGTTAGATGAAAACAACGGTTATGAAAATGTACACACACACACACACATATGTGACACGCGAATATCTAATGAAAGGTCAGTCTGAGGTATATAAATATTATGACTAGAGGAAATAACACACTTGCTTCATTTGTTTCGTGAAATGCAACTGATGAAGGCCTTCGGTAAGCAAGGCCGAAATATATTATTAAAAGAAAATTACTGGAACAATGAAAGCTGCGTTAGTCAAAATGCAGATCAGGTAATTTCAATTAATCCAGGTGCGCAAAAACACAACTCCTTCAAAGTTTGGCTCTATTCTGACTGTCGCAGCGCGCCTGTTTGACGGATAACATAACTTGAGACAGCCTAGTTTGGATGGTGCTTGAACTTTGCTCCATGAACCCTTATTCTAGCCGACAATCAGGTGTGACAATCTTGAATTATTTACATTTCCAGGTGCATAGTAGGTGTTTGGCAATGATTAATAGGTTTTTACTTGACCCTTCACAATGATGCCGCCCTGAGCTGCCTGTCTGCAATTTATGTTGGAACCAGATTTTCCGGAAAATTTGGTTCCAGCGTTATTTTCAGACAAGTAGCTCATGGGCGACTTCATTGTGAAAGAACAGGTGAGAACCCATCAACCGACGCCAAACGCACCTATGCACCTGGAAATGTAAAGGATTCAAGATTTTACCGACCTACGAGTGCTATCAATTGTCTCGTACAAGCAAAATGCGGAATAAAAGCAAGTAAATACAACGCTAAGCAAGGTACAACAATATTTAAGCATTACTTAAATCAGATGTGACATTGGTGATTAGATAAAGGCTTGCTGCCCATGAAAACTGTCCAAAGATGGACCAAATGAAAACATTACTGGATAAAAATAAGAGAGAGTAAAACTCACACACCCACACACACACACAAGCAATTCACTATTTTATATTCAATTTATGTGCAGGTTTCATTTGTGGAGAATTCCAGTTGCAACTATATACTTACGCAATTAGGAAACTTCCGCAATACTCACTCTATTTCAATGTCTTTAACTGGAAAATACTTGTAAATTTTCCTTGTTTTTAGTGTAATTTTATGAAAAACATTGTTTGGTTATTAGAACAAAGACTTTCAGTATCCATATTTTTCTGCTTACAATGCTGTAGGATTTACTTATTTAACAATCTGACAGTCATCTCAATTTTGCATACTGAACATTTGTTACTTACGTAGGAAAAAACTAAATTGAACTTCTCGGTTACCGAGAGTCTGTCCTTTTAATTTGCACACACGCGGGAAAAAAAATTGAATAAAATATTTCAACAACTTTTTGGAATCATATGTTGAGAAAATATCATGACCGACCTTATTTAAATGTTTACAGTCTCGAATTGCCAAATATTATATAATTAAGCAAACCATACAGAGAAATGTCAAATTGACCCATTTCCACGTATGAATTTACGACCGGAGTCATTTTAAATAGTTCAATTTAAATGTTCTATTGTAGAAATCTGTGTCATCATTTCAACCTCAGTGTGGGTTCTCTGAGGAAAAAATTTCATCTTTTCCTGACAGTAGAAATTGCGCAATAAAGCAAGACTCATATTCCGTTTTTGTGACGCCAAACAGCGTAACTAAAAGTGAACGAGACAGTGAGGCTAAAGACGGAGAGAATTTAGTGCTGACCAATGCACAACGCCTGTTTAACGAATGGAACACTCTTCAGGCATCATTGCTAGCGAACTCAACTTCACCTGCAACTACTGTGCCATCGCAAGCACTAACTTCCGAGTTGACAGAAATGCTACGAAAGGTGAATTCATACTCAGTGCACTGTCTAGTTTTGTATTCACATGTTGTAAGAAATTGGAAATTTAAAATAATTTTTAAAAAAATATTTAAACGGATGTTTGATTCTATTTTCTAAGCGAAGTAGCCAAGATGCAATGATTGCTTCATTGAACGCCTTATATGAATGCCGCGAGAGCTGCGATACAGAGACGACAGAAAATGCATAAATATTAGTTAACTGTTATCACAGACAAGTGCAAATCTGCGAAATATGACACAAGAATTGTTTTGAAACAAACTTGTACATTTGGCGGCTTACTTCCTTATCAAATAGAAAGGATCGTAACACTGTATGCATTTGATCTTTATGAAATTCCTCGTCGTGATTGTAATAAAGTGCATTTGAGAGAAGCCATGCGACCGATTAAAGTAAGCATGAGAGAAATTAAAACCAGCATGTAGGGATGGTCACGTAAATCGATCAGATCAAACTCGTCATTCATTAGAAACGGGCCATAGCATAACCATGGATGGATGTAGGCGAATAGCACACTGCCAACGTAAACGACTAACAAGATTATATGGAGAATCGTTTGAAATTAAATCTTTAGAAAATGAAATGAATGTTACATATGTTAGAAATCATGTGATCTAATGCTTATTACAGTAGTAACAATGGATAGGGCAGCGCTTTTTAGAATTTGTTAGAGAAGAAACGGTGAGCAAATTCCCTAAACTTAATGCAAATCGGCTGAAAACTGTGTTAATAATAGGGTTATCTGATCTATAAATGTAGCATTCGCTTTTTTCTTTTACTTTAAACTCTTGTTTTTTTTAGTTCTCCAGTTTAATTACAATCTTGGAATGTTCGCTTCTTTTTAAATAAAACTAAATTTCTTCGAGTTTTTTCTTAATATATACTGTCTTTGTTTTTCTCTCTTATGTTCTCGTATTGTTGGTTATCCTTCTCTAACATATTGTTATTTACTGATCTTCCATTTTACATAAACTAAGATGTTGTTTGTAATTCTGTTTCATCTTATTCTAGATAGTATTTCTATCGTAAACACTGTTCACAAACTAACACATTAGTATCTTGAATGATGTGTGGGCTACTACCTTGTAAGTTATTATTGCTCGTGTGTTGGATTCCTATATATAACGCTTTTTTAAAGTGATTAGTAGTCAAATGAACTGGTAAATTAGTATTCAATTAAGTAAGGCACATATTTAATGTTGAAGATAGAGAAATTTAAGTCTAAAATTTTTTTTTGAGATTATTTTGTGTGTGTGCATGTGTACATGGAATTTGGCCAAAAATATACGCATACAAGCTAGCAATAGAGCAGATATGTTTTCCATTTGTAGACATGAGTCTGAGCGTACATAATTTATAATCTAATTCTGATTTAAACTCTGTGGTAGTTCGAAACGATGAGCGATGATTTTTAGAGAGACGACGGGCGGATCGTCAGAGTTATCAATCAGGAAATATCACGAATAATAATTTTTTGGTTAGTCATTATTTCTCTACTGTCGCTAAAGGAGGGGTCTATTAAATTAGTGCAATGCTTGGTTTGATCACTCGAAGTCAACAACTAACCTCATTTTTCCAAAACCTAAGGCATATATTGCGGCTCAATCGCTGTGAGTCATTATTCAATTGTGTTCTTATAATATACCGAAGAGGGTCGATAAGCGCCCGCATATGCGACTGTCCATTTTTTTAATTTAGTTTTCAACCGGCTTGAAATAAAATTGGTGCTTATCGGACAAATAAACTAATCCAGAGAGGAGAACAAATGTTCACAAATAGGAGCAAATATTTCCAGATAAAATAATTATTTTCTTCGTAATCTATCCTCAAATATATATATATATATGTATATATATATATATATATATATATATATATATGTATATATGAAAGAACGTATTTTGATTTTTTTATCTGATACGCAATTTCTTCAGGCACATCGTAATGCTTTCGTGTTATTTCCTTCTGTGCTTTTAATGGTAAAGTGCTTCGATAATAGTATTTTTGCTGAAACCAAATGTTAACGTAGTCTGGCATTCATAGTTTTCATTGGCCTCTATCTTGAATTTTCTGAAAAAAAACTATTTATCTCATTTATTGGTTTGTGAGCTCGATATAAACAGAAATCTCATTTTTATGTAGGGGTATTTTAGCGGGATAGCTATCTAGTTCGTGATATTTTACCCTTCCTACATAGACCTGGTAGCAGCTATTAAGATCTGTGCTTATGATCAGTCCCCGACCTTTTTCCGATGGGTGATGTGAGAAGGCTAAGTCGAATTATCATATGTCTATTGTACACAATGTTGCAAAGAAAAATTCACTGTTAGTCCAAATTGATCGTGCTCTAGACGGCAAAAAAACGAATTATTTTCAACAAAATTGAATTTCGTATACACACAAGTAATTATCAATTCACAGTTAAACAAAACAGTCCGTGCTCTAGAGGGCAACAAAACGATATATTGTCAACACAAGTAATGATCAATTCAAAACGTCTGAATTGTGATGAATACATGTAACCGATTGAAAATATATGATGATATAAATAAAGTCACTGGTAAATATTGTCACTGATGATGGATAGAATAAAATCGTGTAAAAACTTCAATGAAAAAAACTTCACAAATAATTAATCCACTGTTTGCTATGGTTTTAACTTATTTAATTATAATAATCCATTGAACTATAGAATTTGTGAATGTGATTGAGGAACATCTGATGTCCTGATGTGTGAAATCATATCTGAATGCAAAGATAAACTATCGAACCACATATGCACTATAATCCACCGCATGCCCCCTGCGTATTGCACGCGTGTGTGTATATTTATTAAGCAAAACCCTATTAATTACAATTAAAATTGCAGTTCAAGAAATCTCAATTAAAACTGCTTGAAACTAACAGAGATTGTTTCTAAAATCACAGTTAAGAGAAATATTGTCTAAAAATAGAGTTAGATTATTTGACCTTAAAGAGCTGTATATTTGTCAAAATTGAACATCTTTGGGTTGTAACGCGGAGCCGCGTGTTACAATATATATACGTTTTTAAGTAAAGCCATAACATTTTATACGGTGAAAAATGTAATTCATCCAGTAGATCGGTTTCGCGTTTTTATTGGGAACTTTTCAATTACTGCACAGACTGTTGTCACGGACGGGGCTTGAACTTGGGCACATCTACTTCAGAGTCTGTGATTCTCCATTACACCACTCTGCTACACAATACTCGAAACTTTCATTTATATACTAAATTAATTTTTAGTTTGACTTACCTTCAAGTGGAACCTATATGGTATCTTTTCAGACCTAAAGTTCCAACTAACCAACCCTAATCTGTCATTATAGAGCAGACACTACACTAACTTTGACAGTGATATTGAATTGGAGATTTATGCATTTAACCAATAATTGTTTTCGCGGGTTGTGATAAAAAACTACTTAAACCAGGCTGCGAGCTTGATATAAACAACAATACCATTATATAATTGTTCGTTAGTAAAAACACACAAACATTGTGTCATATTATTGTGCTTTTTTATGTTACCATTCGTGTGACTATTAGACGAAAAAAGAAGGTAACCATGGGAGCGAATGTTCGAAACGTCAGAACAGCACGAATACGCTTCTTAAATATCGGATAAAAAACAAATTTAGAATTCCTTTGCTCTTCCTTTTTTCTTGAATGAGCTTCATTTATTTAAACTTCATATCTTAATTAATCTAATAATTTTGTTACATTTATTATTATTTACCTAGGCGTGATTACACTACTGGTGTGCTTGATTTGCCTTTATCTCTCATTAACTACTGACATCATCATTAGGTAGATTATTTCACACGATGAGAGGAAAACAATTAGTCTGAATAGCAGACGTTCGCGCGCGCGCACGCATGCACGAACGCATTCATGCACGTGCGCGCGCGTGCGAAAAGTACATTTATCTTGTGAAACTTTATCAGTTGTAATAAGATTAGCCAATAAAAATCCCAAATGAAGCAGATTAAATGGAATATTACACTTGAGTTATTAAAAGTTGGCGAACTATGTTGCGCAGTGCGATCGTCACATTTAGAGTATCCACGGTTTTCTTTCGTGGGTGGTAGATTTGCACTATCAGTTTCGCAAAGATCCAATTGATTCGCTTTTCAAAGTTCGTGTCGATCTCGTCTTGTGGTGGCTAGGCGCGGATTCTTTCCCTCACCTCGAAGGCTTCCACATCTTTTATTCTAGCCACTGGAATTGAGGTGTGATCTAATCTTGTATCATTTGAATGTTTGCGTAGAGCAGGCTTCATATGTTGAATGGCCGCGATTTTTGTTCGCGGGTTGTCGCTTTGCATTTTCAATTTCGCAAAGATCCGACTGATCCCCAGTTCCATGTACGCATCGATTTTTTTCTTAGCTTAGGCTGCGTGCGGATTCGTTCCTTTCTTCCGAAGGCTTCAATATCGTTCATACGTACCATTGGAAATGAGTTCCGACCTAATCTTCGTTGACTGGCAATGTTTCAAGACGATCGTTCCCGTACCATCCTCAGGCCTCTAATCGAACATAAAAAGTAAAATACTCACAATAGCAGATTTAAGCAAATGTGGTAACCTCGTTCCGAAACAGTTCTATTTATATTTTATCTTTTTTGACTCGTCAATGGTTTTAGACAAAACGTTTGTCTCAGTATTTCAACTCTACATATGCATATGCATGGATCACATGAAAACACTCACTCAAAAACTATATATATATATACTACAAATGTTAGACCAACAATTACCGAAGTATAATGGCAGCTATTTCAAATTCCAAGTATACGTAATCTTGTCTAGTGTGTAGAAATTTGGAGGGGAGAGAGAAAGTATCGAACATATGTGTTATAAATATAATGTTGCGATGTAACGTTAATTCAAGTTGAAATTCAAAACTAACATAAACTAATATTATGCACGTTCCTAAGTTAACCAACTTATATAAATATATGTATACATATATATATATATATATATATATAATAAATCATTACATATATTCAAATATATAATATATAAAATATGTATAATATATAAAAAGATATATAATATAATATATAAATATTTTTGATTCACTTTATATACATGTACAACTCATATACAATTATGCATCTGTGTAAATAAATATATACGACAGTGTGATTTTATATATTTCCGAAAACACCTTATATAAATATATACAAGACACATGAATATCTACGTTTATAGAATTAATGGATATTTATTCATACATAACTATAATATAAGGAATAGTGTGAGTCAAATGTCTCTAAAGAGAAAATGGGCTGTTAACATTATTATTTATATTTTATTGATTATTATTATATATATATATATAATTGTTTTATTATTTATTAATTTTAATCTAATTATTTATTTATTATTACAATATTTATACCAAACGTTAGATAACTATATAACAATTTATCCATATATATATATATATATATATATATATATATCCTATGTTTTTAATATATATATATGTATATACAATTATATAAATATGTACGTATACAATATATGTTAATATATATATAGAATAAATATATATAGTTATATACCAATCGATCTATATATATATATATATATATATATATATGTATATATATATATATATATATATAAATGCAACATTTTATGTTCCCCTTTAAAAAATTGCCATCTCTGAACCATTTAGCAGTTAGATAGTGTTTGTTCCGGAGACCTAATATATATGCAATTGCTCTTATTAGGTGTTCCTTTTCCCCTAGAAACAAATTAGTTCAATTACTTATTGAAGGATAAACCAAAGACAGCAGACAAAATATAATCTGTTGCATATTCGTTTCGTGCTTACTGGTCGGAAAATAGGACGGTACACTCTTATTTTCCCACATTCCTCACCCAAATATATAGTGGGTAAATGGCATAATACCGGCTCGCATTATAAGAATACTGTGTTAAATTAAAAAGGCATGGACATTATATATATATATATATATATATATATGCGGCTATATGCAACTGTGTGAGAGTAATAAATATCAACATTATATAACTTGCCAATATATATAGGAAATATATTAGAGTATGTATCTAATTATATTTAAGCACGTCGTCTCTCATATCCATTGCGAAATTTGCGTACAATCTACTGAATAATGTTTTTGAGAAAGATAGGATAGAAGGAAATAGGAATTTATATCGTTCTAGGTCATTCTCAATCAGTTTCCAATAAACGGGGTCTCTTACTCAGGTTGATAATTAACTCCGGTTCATCCGCTTCCCGTTTTCGGACCCTAGAAAAAGCTTCATTAAATATTGGGCCTAATGATTTTTCTACCGATGTTACATTCATTACATCATTCGCCGATTTTATTTCAATCGACTCTCTAATTAGCCTAGTTAATCTGTTGCGGTTGCATAACGCGATGCGTTTGCATCCATCCCAGTCTATTTCATGACCCGTTTCCCTTGAATGCCTAGCTAGATCTGATCTTTGAATGTGTCCGTATTTGCAGGCAGTTTTTTATCCCCCTTTACGTACCTTAATCTGGCGCATGGTTTCGCCTATATACCTGAGCTTGCGATCTTTGCAAGGCATTGCATATACTCCTGATTTATAAAGGTGTTCTATTTTTTATTTTTGGTCAGGTAGTTTATTACATATATAAGTGATTATTTTAAAACTGTTGTGATACTGTATTTAGCTGCTATTATTCTTATATTTCTGCCCAATTTTGAATCAGGTAATGCCATAATTTTGCGCTTTTATATTTCTGCTTAATTCTTTATTTGGTTTATTATATTATCTTTAAATCTCAGCAGCATCTTCTTAATTATTACAGTTAAATACTGTTTGTTGCGGAGAGCTAATATATATGCAAGTATGTATTAGGTGTTGCGAACCTAGTAACAAATTAGTTCAGTTGTGACCAGAAGGATAAACCAAAGACAGCATGAACGGAAAGTATAATCTCATGCACATTCGTTTCGTGCTTACTGGCGAGTCATCAGTAGGAGCCGGTATTAAGCCCTTTAACCACTATATATTTGGGTGAGGATTGTGGGATAATAGCACGCTACAATCTCCTAGACGAATGTGTAAACCAGCAGTAGTGAAGCTAACATCATATAAAGTCTTCGACAATGCGACTTCAACGCTAACTCACACTATATAATATATATACCGAGTCTGTAAAGGATACTAACACTATGGATATTGTGTTAGTAACCGATACCAACATTATAGTACCGAAAAGGTACATGGTACTAACACTATGGTTGCCGAGTCGGTACATGGTACCAACATGATGGATATCAATGTATGCTATAGTTCATCGAGATTGAGAATTACAACTCTTTCTGAACACCTGTTACTCCAGTAAATCCATACTCTCTGACCTTGATCGATATCAGTTATCAAATTTCACGGTAAGCATGACATCATTGAGTTCAATATATGGCAGTTAAATACTGTTTGTTGCGGAGAACTAATATATATGCAAGTATGTATTAGGTCTTGCGAACCTAGTTACAAATTAGTTCAGTTGGGACCAGATGGATAAACCAAAGGCAGCATGAACGGAAAGTACAATCTCATGCACATGTCGTTTCGTGCTTACTGGCGACTCATCAGTAGGAGCCGGTATTACGC